>JAODAL010043808.1:0-33509 GCA_025379985.1 Phyllomedusa bahiana
TCCCTCCAGGGGGAATTTGGGAAAGGGAACCAAGCTGCCAAACCTGCAAAGCAGATAGATTCATAGAATGGAAACACCGTAAATACAACTAACACAACCATAAAACCAAGGATTCCCCTGAATCATCCAATACAGATGCAGGGTATACTCTACCTTAATGGTGCGATCGAGAGAGGCACTTGCAAACTGGTTGTTATCCTTGGGGTTGATGACGATCTGCATGACGTAATGTGTGTGGCCTTCAAACACCTGGGAGCAGGACCACTTCTTTTCCCAGTCCCATAACTTAATCAGCATGTCATCTAAAGAAAAAAAGATGCAACAATGTGAGTTTTCTCTTCTATTTGTCACGTACCAGGATCTCACGGTTTCCAAACACATAGTGGTACTCCTAAACGTGCATGCCATTTATTTGTGCTTGTAATCAAGAATTTAGACCCAGCTGACACCTGTGTCAGATGTTCCATTCATAACCTCCATTGCAGAAGCAGCGCCATATCCATTGCATGATGGACACCAATGTGGTTCCGACATGGTGTCCAATGTTTCAATGGTAAAAAATAGTGCAGGATGCTGTGCTACGTTTTCCATAATTTTTATGGAATCTGCTACAGAGGCTCTGAATGGAGCTTCCTATGCAATTTACACTACTCATCTACCACACTATGTACCGTACTCTATGGACTCTAATTCTACATTATGCCAATATTTGTGACCAGTCACATTTTTCTTCCCCTGTGAAATAAACCTTAGTACTACTGGAAAAACCTACAAAGTTCCCTATGTTTAATTTTTTTCTATGTACTACTTTAGTAGGTCTGTGAGGAAGACCAGTTCCGCCCCTTCTTGCCGTACATCATAAACATGAGGTATACAATACAGTGAACTCAGGTGCTACATGCCATCTACCTCCTTTCAGTCAATTGATGGGCAACTTAAAGGGTGGTGCAGGTTGGCCAGCACGTACTTTAAACAGAGCTCTAGCCCAACCCCCATTCCCTTTCCCTTTTAATGAGTGCTATGATTTTTGCTTATTTGCAAGGCGTACTTCGAGCTCATTGCAGCGCAAATACACCCCAAAGTACGCCCCGTAAATACGCCGTGTGAACATATCCTTAGGTTATGACTACACCACAGTGATTTACTGTCAAATTTGAGCAGATTGGGTATCTAGAAACCTCAAAAATTCATTCTGTAGTCTACGCAGCTCGAATTTTCTTAGGTAGGACTTCAAATCTGAAAACCAGGTAAAAAAACAAAACCTTAGAACACGTCCTATAATCCGCCATATTTCAAACAGCAGTTTACAGAACTGTTCAATTGAATGGGACGGCTGAAATCTGAAAACTGCTGCTGATGCTGAAAAAAAAACAAAAAACACGGAACAAAAACTGGTACCAACACCAACAACCAAGTGTAAAATACTGGATTCTAATTGGAATTTGACAAGTATTTTATCCTCTGCTGCGTGTACGTAGCTTTACTTCGCTACCGACATCACTGGGGTTCCCACTACCCGCTTTTCACAATCTTGAGGTTAATCAAATGCTGTTAATAGGAGAAACGCTCACCGTATTTATAATACTTGTAAACATTGTATTATCCACTTTTAATGGGACATTTAAAATGTGACAATTCTTCAAAACGCTTTCCTATGATATTGTAGAAACGTATGCACATAACCCACATGAAAAAATGATGTCCGCAGTCCATCTGTAGATATTTGGTATCAATCTCAATGTTCATTCTCATGTTGCAAGTTTCTCCTTCTGTATTACGACACATTTCGGGGGACATGCCCCCTTTGTCAAGTGGGGCATGTAGTAATATATGAGGAACTTTCGACATGCGAGCTCAGCTTGGCTATGAGAATGAACATTAAGATTGATACAAAATATCTACATATGGACTGCTGGAATCGTTTGGCATTCGGGTTAGGCCACGTTCACACGGCGGTTTTGGCCGCGGCCAGTACCTCATCGGACCTCGCCGCAAACTCACGTCTCCCGACGCGGGTTTGCAGCGCTGGCCGTGGTCTGGGCGCGGCATGCGACGAGGGTTTGCCCCCATGCAAATTAATAGCAGAGGGCAAACCGCGCACCACCCGTGGCGACGCCCGCGGCAGCACCACGCAGAGCACTCCCTGTCAAGAATTGACAGGAGAGTTCTCCACACGCGCGGGTTTGGCCGCGGAAACCCGGGCGTGTGAATATTAACGCGGTTTCCCATTGGAAACCATGTTAATAAACTAGGCGCGATTTGGCCGCGGGAACCGCATCGGAACCCGCCGTGTGAACAGGGCCTTATGTGCTAAAGTTTCTACACTATCATAGGAAAGACTTGTGAAGATATGTCAAGTTTTAAATGTCCTATTAAAAGTGGATGATACAATATTTAAAAGCATTGTAAAGACTTTAAGCATTTGGGTAAGTTCACATGTTCATACCTGTGTGCGCCGCAATACGCCTGCTGTTGAAAGTATGCACTGGCCAGTGCATACTTTCAACAGCGCTATGGCCCAGCTTGCTATCACTTTCAATTTCCCCGGCAGACAGTGGGTTATCCTTGCACTCAATGAGTGCTACGATTTTCCAGTATATGCGGGGGCGTACAGTACGTCGGGCACATTGCAGCACAATTATATGCCGAAGTACGGCCCGCAAATATGTTATGTGAACATAACCTTACCCGTATTAATGGTAGGTGTTATATGACTGTCTGTCGCCTAGGGAAATTATAGCTCACCATATACTTCATCTTGTACTTTGTGTACAGGTTCTATGGGCAGCTGTGGCCAATTTGAGTTCCTTGTCACTGTTTCAATAGGTCTGGAGCAGTAGGAATACAGGTAATGAAGAACACACACAAAAAATCCTGCGAGAGAAATAAGTTCCAGGTCTTACCACTGCTGGTCAGTATATAAGGCTGGGTGGGGTGCACGGCAATGCAGCGGATGTAATCAGAGTGAGCCTCGAACATATGAACTCTCTCCAATGTATTGTAGTTGAAGACTCTAATCTGCATGTCATCCTATGAAGAGAATACAAGATCAATGACTCAAGTATCGACACCACTGTATGTGGATATTAGGCTAAGATGAGATGTACTGGGGAAACAAAAAAAAATAATTCTGTGTGTGGTGGAATGTAAAAAGAAACAAAACCTAACAGCGACATTTTTGCGTAGTTCATGGTTTGGTATAATTGATAGGTTACCTTTGTTTTGCAGGTCGGAACGATTCTGTTGATATCAGTGGTGTAAGCTTTCATTTTGTTTTAATATTTTAAAAGTAGAGTTTTTATTTGTATAAAACTTTGCGCTGCAGCGCCATTTTCTGTGACCAATAACTTTTTTGTCTTTCCCTTTGTTATGGTTTGAAGTGTAGTTTTTATTGGTATCATTTTGGGAAATCACAGAAAAGAATTTTGGTATAGTGTCTAGGGATTCAATATTAAAATTCAATGCTAAGGAAACTAAATAACCCTATTTAAAATATAACCTTTATTTTCAGAAAACTAAACATTATTCGCCAAGACAAAAATATCCACTAGAGTGAAGATATACTACTGTCATCTGGATTACTCAAATATCAGAAACAAAAATATTCTAATAGGAATATCAATCCAAAATATAGCATAGTTCCAAGACACACTGACCCTATCAAATGACCCTTTTATATCCCTAAAAAGGCGGAGCGATCACCCCGAAAAGGGCGGCCCCACCTATAGGAGGCTCACCCTATAAATCTCTATGCTTGTACCTATAACCATTACCACAAAAAGAACTACCAGTGAGTGAGACTGTTCCATACTCCCATAGCATCACCATGACGTACCTATACATCATATTGCTCTAAAGAGTAAAAGGGCTTGTCCCATCCCAGACACTGATGGCATATGGATAGGATATGCCATCAATATCAGAGAGGTACGGACCCCGCACCATCTCCAGCACAGGCCCCCGAAATTTTACAGTTTGCATAGAGATATGGCCGAGGTTGCCTTTAGCTGTAATCATCGTTTGTGATGGGACAACCCCTTCAACCTTCGGATTTTAAATGGGTTTCCAACATTCTAACATTGAAAGCATGCAAAATGGTGTCCTGGCCTTGCCTCAGTCATTGCTTATAATGTTGCAGTAATAACATGCCATTATGGCACACCAAGGTGTCAACTCTACTGACAATGCCCATCATCAAAGCAGTGATGTAAAAAGTAGGCTGCAAGGGGTCAAGCTGTTGGGTAATTTAAGAGGGAAATAAGCCAATTATCTTAGAACATATTCAGCATACTGGCAAATTTTGTGAAGTATTGAAAACCCTTTTAAGATCTTAAAAGATAAAAAATAATTTACATTTTGGCTAAAAATACCGTAAAATCATCTCTACAAACCAAACTCAAAAAAAAAGTAATATACCCCTCACTTTTTTGTAAATATTGTATTAAAATTTTTTCACGGGAAACAAAAATATTACACCCCTAAAAAAAATTTAAAAAAATTGTCCCCAATTTCCTTTTTTTCAATGACTCGTTATGTTACAAAATCTCAGTATGAATGGGAAACAGGGGGTTAAATGTGGGCCCAAAACGTGTGTGGTGGCAACCAGGGAAAAGGGAAAACAAAACAAAACCTACAGCCAAACATGATGGGGGATGTCATGGTTCGGCCTGCTGATGCTGCTGCTGTGGGAGCTACAGTTCATTGAAGAACCAGAAGCCAACATGAATTGACATGACATAAAATAAGCAGAAAAAACCATTCCCTTTTGGAAACCTGGCTGCAGGGGAGCATCCGACTTTTTTTGGGACAATTTTTCCATTTTACTTAGGGGGGTACTCACTTTTGTTGCCAAACGGGTTTTTAAAATTGATGGCGTGTGCTCAATTATTTTGAGGACACAAAAAATTAAAACATTTTACAAGCGTCACTGACTACATTTTACAAATGTCATATCTTCAGTGTTGTCCCAGAAAAGAATAAACAATTTACAAAAATGTAAGGGTGTAAATCCTTTTGTGAGATCCGTATAACAACACATAAACACAAAATACATATAGATATATTTTACATTTAAGGGGATTCCCATCTTTTTTATTGGGGATTAAATGTAAAAGGGCCATTACAAAAAACATTGCTTTTTCCCGGTTTGCTTCCTTTCTCATCCCCCTGCTTGTGTACACAAGCATTCCTAGGTTACCAACCACCTCTTACTGCTCTAGGAGCTGTGGCCAGGGTGGTGATGTCACTCCTTGCAGTGTCTTATCAGCAGCACAGGAGCTTATTTATGTTTCTTACTGAGAAACTTTAACCCTTCAGAGCTCTATAGCCCTGTGCCCTGCTGTTTAGACCCCAGCACAATCAATGTCCCTCTAACAGGATCACCCTAGAATAGCAGAGCTGAAAATACCAATCCCCCCGCTGTAAATCCCCACACCCGGGAACAGGAAGCGAAGAGCCTGAAGCTGGCTGTGAAGAGCAGGAGATGTGAAAAAACCCTTAATTATGAGCTTTTCCCAATGCCGCCCACCTATCCGGGTGAAAGAAACTTCACCCAATCGGTGAAATACGTGCAGCTAAAGCTATAATCACACAGCAGAACTGAATCCAAGAGACAACTTTAGATTTCTGAAAGGGGTTGTCTCACTACAAAGATAAACTTATTTAAAATGGAAAGGGGGCGAAAAATCAAAACTTTTTTTCCCGATACAGGGCTCTCTTTATTTTTCCCTGGTCAGGAGATAAAAAGATTTTATCGCTCTGAGGCAACAGGTTTCTCTGGTTTTAAACCCCCTGCCTTCCTTTTTCCCGATTTTAAAAGAGACAGGAGTGAACCTTTACCAAGGAAAAGGGCAGCAGCTTGAAGGAGGGGAAAATTTAAATTTCCTTTTTAAAATTTTTTTAAAAATTTGAGCTCCAAAGCTCTCTGGGAAATATAATTTTCATCTCCCGCAACCAGGGCAGTGCAAACAAAGAGCTGGGAACACAGAGTTTTTTTAATGCCAATCAAACCCATGAACAACCCACAACCTGACCAGGAAGTGTGAGGAAGCATTAATCTGAAGCTGGCTTTGACTCTGAAACAGCATCGCGAGACAACCCCTTTAAGTGGTTTGGTTTTTTTTGTTTGTTTTTGTTTTTTTTAACTCTCACCCAGATTTCACATGTTTTAGGCTATGTTCACACGGCCGCAATTACGGCGAGTGATTTGCGAGTGTCGCTGATACGCGCATACTCCCTGGATGCTGGGGGGCAGGTAGCCCGCCAGCCCCATTGACAGTCATTACTCGCGGCGCGTATTCGCCGCAAGTAATTGACTTGTCACTCATCTCCCCGCACTACAATACGGGTGGGGAGAGGAGGCGTAATCCATAGTTTCGGCGCAAATCTCGCCCGTATTAGAGCGCAAATTTCTGGGTCAAAGGAAAAAAAGGAAGGGGGCATTTAAGGCACTTTATAAAATGAAATAAATCATCCAAATGGGGTATAAAACCAAAGAGTATTGATCCCATTTATACTGAAAAGGCTGCACCTGCACATAAGGGCTCACTGCATTTTCTTGGTCGGATTTCAAATCTGCACACTGTTACAATAAACCATCCTCAAGACTTAAAGCAATCCGTTAGTGGTCACCTGACGATTTTTCACCAACGCTTCTGGAAAACTTAACATCACAATTTCCGCCTGTTTTCGGCAGAAGTGTTGCTACCCAATGTTATGTGGGGACGGACAATCTAACCAGAACCGTCCCCCAAAACCATGCAAAAGACGACAAAATACCAGCCAGATTCTTAGACATTTTACATATGCTGTGTGGCCATACCCTAACCTTGTAACTGAAAGAAATGGGAGTCTTACAAGAGCTCTTTCGATCTTATTAACCCCTTAAGGACCCAGCCTGTTTTGGCCTTCCTGACCCAGCCCTATTTTTGAAATCTGACATGTGTCACTTTATGTGAGAATAACTTTTTCACACTTTTACCTATCCATGCGATTCTGAGATTGTTTTCTCTGACACATTGTGCTTTAAGTTAGAAAAGAAAATTTTATCCATACAAGCCTTGTTTTTTTGTGAAAAATATAAAAAATTTCATGAAAAACTTGAAAAATCTGATTTTTGAAAGTTCAAAAATTTCTGCGTGAAAAGACAGAAAATTATTCACCACAAAATAGTTTATAACTACATCTACCATATGATCCACTATAAGGTTGTCATCATTTTTTAAATGTCCTTTTTTTTTTTTATATAAATATCTTTAAGTTCTTAAAATTTAGTAGTAAATTTCTCACATTTTTCAAGAAAATTTGCAATATACATTTTTTTAGGACCAGTCCAGTTCTGACGTGGCTTTGAGGGCCTGCAAGTTAGAATACCCCCAAAAATTTACGCCTTCAAAGAAACTAACCCCTTAAAGTATTTGCAACAGAGTTTAGGAAGTTTGTTAACCCTTTAGCATTTAACAGAAATTAAAGCAAAGTGAGGTGAAATTTCAAAATTTCACTATTTTTGCAGATTTTCATATTTAAATCCATTATTCACTGGAATACAGTAAATTGGAACTGGGTAAAAGCAATTAAATATCAATTTCCCCCAGTCTGCCGTTTTTAGAAAAAACCTATATGGCCCTAGCATTATTTGGCTCAACCATAAGCCCCAAAAATAGGGGAGCACCTACTGGACTCTGGGTCTCATTTTCAATGCAAAATTTATTTAAGCGCCATTTCGGATTTGGGACCCCTAAGTGCTAAAACTTAATAAACACTCCTAAAAAGAACCCCAAATTGGAAACTACACACCCCTTAAGTTTATATACAGGTGTGTAGTGAGTATAAGACCCCACGGGGGATTCACAAATTTTTTTTAGCGTTAGGCCGAAAAATTTAAAAAAATTTTTTTTTTTCAATAATCTGAAATTTTAGCTTAAAATGTTTCATATTTACAAGGAACCTGGAAAAAAAAGAACCCAAAACTTTGTTAAAGGGAATTTCTTCCTAAGTTCGGCAATACTTACATGTGGGTGTAAACTGCTGTGGTGGGCGCATGGCAGGCGTACAAAGGAGGGAGGGCTATTGGTTTTTGGGAACGCAATTTTGGTTTGGGGCCATGTCGCATTTGCAAAGCCCCCAAAGTAGCAGAACAGGCGAAAACTTCCAGAAGTCATCGCAGTTTAGATTAAACACCCCTCCGGGATCTCATCGAGGGGTGTATTGTGCAGTTTGGGTGCACAGGTGTTCCATCATTTTTTTTAGCATTGGGCCATGAAAAGGGGGGAAAAAAACGCAGTTCCCCCATTGTTTTTTGGCTTCAATTTTACAGCTTTCGCCGTGCAGTAGTAATTGATGTGATAATTTTACTGTGGGGTGGGTACAATTGCAATGGAAATAAATTTTATATAGTTTTTTCTGTTTTATTACTTTTACACAATAGAAATAGTCTATAAAACAATTGCGTTTTTTTTTGTTGTCCTATTTCTGACAGTCATAACTTTTTTATTTTGGTGTGCAGAGCTATGTAGGCCTTGTTTTTTGCGGGTGAATTGATCTTTTTATGGTACTATTATGGGGTGCATACAACACTTTCTTCACTTTTATTAAGGTTTTTGTGAGGGGTTTTGAACAAATACAGCAATCCTGGGAGTGTTTTTTTTTTTTTATATTTTATACGGTCCCCTCTGCGTTAATATGACATCTAGCTTTACTCAGCAGGTCGATAAAGATTACAGCAATACCCAATTTGTATATTTTTTTTATTTTTTACTGGTTTTATACAATAAAAACACTTATTCAAACAGGAAAACACATTTTTGCATTGCCATAGTCTGAGAGCCATAATTTTTCTGTGTATGGAGCTGTATACAGGGTTGTTTTTTGTGGGATAGTTGACGTTTTTATTGGTATCATTTTTGGGGGACAAGACTTTTGATCATTTTAAATCCGTTTTTGGAAGGCAAAATGAAGAAAATACTGCAATCTTATTTGTGTTTTTTTTTTTAACAGCGCTCACTGTGCAGTACCGTAATAAGTTATTTACTCTGTGGGTCGATACGATTATGGCGATACCCTATTTATATAGTTTTTTTATGTTGAAGACTTTAAAAAAAATAAATAAATAAGTGTTTTTAGTGTGTAAAAGAATATTTATGCATCACTATCTTCTGAGAGCCATAACTTTTTTATTTTTCCGTCTACAGGGCTTTGTTAGGACTTTTTTTTTTGCGGGATGAACTGAAGTTTTAATTGGCACAACGTTGGCATTTATAGGCGTTTTTGATCACTTTTATTCCATTTTATGTGCTGCGGGATGAACAAAAATCTTAATTCTGTGATAGTTTTTTTTTTACGGTGTTTACCGACCCGGGGGAATTAACATGACAGATTTTATAGGGCAGGTCGTTACGCACGCGGCAATACCAAATATGGGTACTTATTTATTTTTTATCTTTTTTGGGCGATTGGCGTTGTAAAAGGAAAAAGGGCGGTTACGTGTTTTTATTTTATTTTTTCGTGTTTGTGTTTTAACATGTTTTTCACTTTTTTTTTTACTTTTTCCCCATAGGGATTTGAATGAGAGATCTTAGATCTCTCAAATTTAATAGGAAACAATGCACACTTGTAGCTGTGCACTGGTTCCTATGACAACTGTCATCACAATGCCGGGGCCAAAGCCCACAGGGCACGGGCCCGGGATCGGACATCACAGACAACCCGGAAGGCATTCTTTGCCCTCCGTGCTGTCTTTAGAAGGCAGGAGCTGCAACGGGTCGCCCGATCCGTGCCTGCTGCCGCCGACAAGACGCAGGGGGAGCGATCTCCTCCCTCTCTTATTATTGCGACCCGATGGTCGCGATAATTAAGGGGTTTAAACCCCCCCTCCCCGGAGCGATCCGAGGTCGGGGCCGACGCTGCGCGGTGTCAGCTGTAATATACAGCTGACACCCCGCGCCGATCGCGCGAACTCTGATTTAGAGTTCGTGCGATCCTCCGGACGTATCCATACGTCCAGGTGCGTGAACCCCCAAACGACCTGGACGTATGCATACGTCCAAGGTCGTTAAGGGGTTAATTTACCACAATTTAAAGACACATAGATTTATACTTACTGCTCCGGTCACCACCCAGTTTTTCCTTGCTACAAACTTCGCTGCCCTGACCGGCAAATCACATACTTCAAAAGTTTTCACCAGGGTCTGTAAAAGCAACAACAGGATTCAATAGACAAGAAAGCGTTGGGAGTCCTCTGAATGAATACAGTACATCTGCTATTACCTGGGTCTCGTGGTTCCATACACACACGCTGCCATTGTACAGACTAGCCAGCATCCATGGCTCTGTCGGGTGCAGGTCAACGCTCTTGACTCGGTCGGACCGAGCTGTCAGCTTCCTCTTGATGTCAAGTCTCAGAGGCTGTAAATAATGGACGACATGTGAGGCAATGATGACTACAGGCCAAGCACCACCTTATCAGCAGCTCTGCACTATACACCAAGGAGCTGAATACCTAAGCCTGCCCTATTTGTATGTCTTCCTATTCTAAAATTACCTGAAGCCCCTGGATCACGAAATCACATGAGTGTACGGCACATGACCGCTGAAGCCAGTGACTGACCGCAGCATCAGGTGCACCATGGGGTGACGTCATTACTGGAGGTGGGAACACTGGAGCGATAACTTTGCGAGTGAGTACTTTTTATTTTGGAGAACTGCCCTGAGCACTGGACCATTTGAAAACTCTCAGACACCCCTTCTTTAAAGGGGTTGTCTCACTACATTGATTCATCTTACCTCAGTCCTGTTTTCTTGGTTTCACTTTGAATTCAGGGGCGTGTTTACTGGCTTCTAGGCTGAGAAGACCAGGTCTGTAGCTATAGCAACCAGTGCTGCAGCCTATCAGGAGAGATCAAACAGGTCTGTAGCTATAGCGACCTGAAGAGCTGATGCAGCCCATACAAGAGGGGATATCTAGGAATAGGTAGGACACTTTAATGGACATATATTGCAAAGTGACTTGTTTTTCCAAGATCTTTAATATAAAAAGCACTCCGTGTAGTGAGACAACCCCTTGAAGTTGCCTGTTGCTTTTTGACAAACAGAATTGTAAGTTCAAATATTCTATTCAGTTACTATTGGGATATACAATGGACCCATTATAAGGCAAAGGGTTGACAAAACACAGATCCGAATAGATCACAATGCACAACTGATTATATTTTCTGCAAAAACAGAGGACATGATGGCGACGTGGACGGTGCTTAAAGGGATTTGCTGTTTTTATGATAGTAAGGCCATGTTCACACGGCTTAACTGAGGGGCATAATTACGCCCCGCAATTGCGCCGTGTGGACGGGAGCGGGGGGCCAGCACATAGCCGGCCTATAGACTATCATTGCTAGCGGCGCATATACGCCGCTAGAAAATGACATGTCACTTATCTCCCCCCGCGGCGTATTCGCCGAGCAGGGAGAGGAGACGTAATCCATAGTTCTCATAGAGAACTATGGATTACCGTAATGACTGGGATGTATTTCAGCCCGTGATTCACGCAGTACGCCGCGAATTACGGGCTGAAATACGTGCCCAAATAAGCAATGTGAACATGGCCTAAAGCTTAAAGGGAACCTGTCACATTGAACCTGCAATCTGATCTGCGGGCAGCATGTCATGCAGCAGGAGGAGCTGAGCAGATTTATATATAGTTCTGTGGGTTTAGTAGAACCTGTAATTCATTGAATTCAATTTCTGCTTATTTTTGGTTAAGGAGTCCAGTGGGCGTTGTTATGACTGACAGAGCCATCAATCACTGACAACTCTGCCTACTGGACTCCTTAACTTACAATAAGCATGGATTTAAAGTTGTATTATTTGTTGCAGATTTTTGCCCTTAATTTCAAAATCCGCCAGCAATGGGCAATAATGTGCAGATCCACAGCAAAGTCACAGCGAAAACTTGTACTGTGGATTTCTATGAAAACTTTCAGAAGCAAACCCGCCTCTTCTGTTATGGATCAGTCAGGCCCTGTTCACACAGTGGAACTTCATGCAGATTTCAGTGTCAAAACCCGCGTCCCATTATATGTTAATGAGAATCCACAGAAGATGGAACGAATGCACCATAAGAGCACCAGCACCAGCTGGACGGGGCACTTGGGGGTAACCCAACGCATTAGGCCTGGGTCACACCGGGAAAGCTGGGGGGCATCTGCAATCAGCATGTCACCTGCTCCCCACTATCTCTGGAGGAACCAGTCTGTCTATGGTCGGATCTAGGAGCAGTCACAGCAGTGCAAGAGGGAGCTGCTCACTAGCCAGAACAGCAACACCAGTGGCACTACAAGTCCCAGCATGCCTCGCTGCTCACTAACAGGGCTGCTGTGACCCCTCCTCCGCACACACCGGTTATAACCGTACACGACTCCGGGCCCCACTCACCATGACTCCGGTTCCCCCTGCTCTCTCTCCCTCTGACTGACGTGGAGCTTCCGGGACTACAGACAGATCTCGCGAGACTCCAAGCCCTTCGACTTCCGCCTGCAAAGCTCAGGCCCGCTGACGTGCCGCCGCCATCTTGTGAGTGGCAGGAAATGACGTGGCTCCTCCTGGCGGCCATGTTGTGAGTGGCACTTCGGACGTGTAATCTCAGCTCGGTGTCGTCACTTCTGATGTTGCGCTTCTGTACAGCGGCCATAGCGAGGCCATTGTTAATAGTGTTATAAGTCGGATAATAACATACTGGTTAATTTGTGATAGTGGCCTTTAGGGAGATTGAGAGCTGGATAGGCTGCCCAGCGACTAGTGACGTTGGAAGAAAACAGCTGCCACCTGTGGGCGATGGGGTCACCCAGCTTTACTGGAGGCTGGATAAGAAAGATACCTCTCCTCAGCTGTTACCCCCAGCAGTGTGAACCACGCGCCCCCCTATGTAGACTTTATAGTCCAGCTGCACCGCCACTCGCCCACCCTCTTGTTCACACAGCTTATTTTGCCATGTACTTGTGTGCGCATTTCGCAACATATTCCACTTTATACTCGGCTAAATGCACGCTGCAATGACAGGATATGTTCACACGGCTTAAACTGGGATGCATCTGGCCCCGTTTTTCGAGCCGTACTGCGCTAAATACGGGGCGAGACGTCCCAGTCATTACGGTAATCCACAGTTCTCATAGAGAACTATGGATTACATCTCCTCTCCCTGCTCGGACAATACAGCTATGTTCACACGGCAATAATTGCGGGACGTATTTCACCCGCAATTACGACCTTCATTATCCACAGTGCGTATACGCCGTGAATAATTGACATGTCACTTCTCCGGCGAGCGGGGAGAGGAGATGTACTTCATAGTACTCTATGAGAACTGTGGATTACCGTAATGTCTGGGACGTATCTCGCTCCGTATTTTGCACAGTACGGCGCGATATACAGGGCGAGATACATCCCAGTTTAAGCCGTGTGAACATAGCCTACGATGAGCGGGGAGATAAGTGACGTGTCAATTACTAGCGGTGAATACACGCCGCTAGTAATGAATGTCTATGGAGCTGGCGGGCTGCCGGCCCCCCGTCCCACGGGAGCTCACGCAAGCTCCCGAACTCCAGCATAATTGCGGGCCATGATTATACCCCGCAATTACCCCCTGTGAACATAGCCAAATGCCACATCCCCCCCGGCAGGATAAATTTGATTTTTTTTTATTTTAGCCAAGCAGCAATACCTTGATTTAAAAAAAAAAAAAAACACCCGGAAAAGCGCTGTAAAGGTCATTTTGACGTTTTGAAATTTTTGGAGTGTGTAATAAAAAGGGAGGCCAAACCGGGGACTGCCATGGATGGTAAAAGCTCTAGCTGAAGACCTGGAAAAGTCCTTAAAGGAGTTGTCTCACTACAGGCTTTCAGCCTACCTCAGTGTGTCTGGCAGCATAGGATTTTTGAATTCGGGGCGTGCTTCTTGTCTGCCTCTTCTCCTCACCCTTTCCCTCTCCCCTCAGCACACAGGCAGCTCACCTTCTGGGACTGCAGTAACTTCTATACAGTGGGGGGGGGGGGGGGAGGGGGTTTGCTGTCAGAGTTAACCCTGTGTGTGCCTGCCTAGATCTGCTGCTCTCTGCTGGATCAGCTGCACTGTGCTGCTGTGGCCGAGCTCTTGCTGCTCCTCTCCGCAGAGTCAGGAGACAGCAGGGAGAAGGCTGATCTATGAGTGGCTATGGAGCCAGAGGTCTGTGAAGCTGTGTATGCTAATAGCAGAGCAGGGGGGATGTAAAGGTTCCTATACCCCCTGCTTAGCATACAAATCTCCACAGACATCTCAAGCAACAACAAACACAAACACTGTCCTCCCATCAGAACAGACACAGGGCAGCTGTGAAGTGTGTTACTATAATCACGATGTGTCACTATACAGCAGAGCAGGGAGGGTAATGAACCGTTCACATGCCCCCCTGATCTGTTCTTTTAGTACAGTCAGAGCTCCACAGACACATGGGGATTATAGTAACACACTTCACTGCTGTCACATCCTACTGACCACCGATCAGCCTCACCTCTGCTCTCCTCAATCTGTGCAGAGAGCAGGAGGGAGCAGGCACACACAGGGTTAATCCAGGCAGCACAGCTACACAGACATAGATGCCTGGAGTAGAGCCCTCCCTACCCCTCCCCAACAGAAGCATCACAAGTGCCCTCATACTGTGCGGGAGGGGCTTTTTTTATTTAAGCCAAGCAGCACTACCTTGATTTCTTTTAAAAAAAAAACACCCGGACAAGCCCTGTAAAGGTCATTTTGACGTTTTGAAATTTTTGGAGTGTGTAATAAAAAGGGAGGCCAATCCGGGGACTGCCCCGGATGGTAAAAGCTCTAGCTAAAGACCTGGAAAAGTCGCAGAAAGTCGATTGGCACCAAGCAATCTTGTTTAGGCAGTGAGACATGAGCATGATCCAGGACACCAGTCATAAAACTCAGTCAGCGCTGCTCAGCGATAGTAGAAAAATGCAAATGTGTTCCAAGTCCAAAAGAAATGAGTCACTGCACTCACTGATCCTTTTAATGTAGCTTGATTAAATTTGCATAAAAAGAAGACTAATGGGAACAGACACTCGCACTGACAGGCTGACTTTACACCCCCTTATCCTCTGCAGCAATGCTGGCAGCATTCATACATCTGTATTGAAAAGACAACCAATGGATATGATGCTGAGCATGTGCACTCAACTTCTTTGGTCGACCATGGCGAGGCCTGTTCTGAGTGGAACCTGTCTTGTTAAACCGCTGTATGGTCTTGGCCACCATGCTGCAGCTCAGTTTCAGGGTGTTGGCAATCTTCTTATAGCCTAGGCCATCTTTATATAGAACAACAATTCTGTTTTTCAGATCCTTGGACAGTTCTTTGCCATAAGGTGCCATGTTGAACTTCCAGTGACCAGTATGAGAGAGTGTGAGAGCGATAACACCAAATTTAACAAACTTGCTCCCCATTGACACCTGGGACTTTGTAACACTAACAAGTCACTTAACAAAGTGGAGGGAAAATGCAAATTGGGCACAATTTGTCCATTTTCACTTATTGGCGTACTCACTTTTGTTGCCAGCGGTTTAGACATTGATGGCTGTGTGTTGAGTTATTTTGAGGGCACACCAAATTTACACTGAATACAAGCTATACACTGACTACTTTACATGGTATCAAAGTGTCATATCTTCAGTGTTGTCCCATGAAAAGATATACTATATTTTTCAGACTACAGATGAACGTCGCAGGGGGCGTGACCCACGGCTGTACTCACTCCTCCTGCGACGCTGAGGAGATCGTCAGGAGCTGGATGCGCTGCAGGAGCCTGGTGAGGTAAGTAGTTTTTATTATTTTTTTTATTAGCTATTGGGGGCATCTACCTGGCTACTGGGGGCAATACCTGGCTACTGGGGGAAATACCTGGCTACAAGGGGCAATACCTGGCTACTTGAGGCAATACCTGGCTACAAGGGGGCAATACCTGGCTACTGGGGGAAATACCTGGTTACTGGGGGCACTACCTGGCTACTGGGGGCACTACCTGGGTACAAAGGGGGCACTACCTGGCTACAAAGGGGGCACTCCCTGGCTACAAGGGGCACTCCCTGGCTACAAGGGGCCACTACCTGGCTACATGGGGGCACTACCTGGCTACAAGGGGGCACTATCTGGCTATTAGGGGGCACTACCTGGCTATTAGGGGCCACTACCTGGCTATTAGGGGACACTATCTGGCTATTAGGGGACACTACCTGGCTATATGGGCACTACCTGGCTATAGGGGGGCTACTACCTGGCTATTAGGGGTCACTACCTTACTATTAGGGGGCACTAACTGGCTATAAGGGGCACTACCTGACAATAAGGGGCGTCACCTGGCTATAGGGACATCTACCTGGCTATTAGGGGGCACTACCTGGCTATAAGGGCACTACCTGGCTTTCTTCCAGAGCTGTTATGCATTTAGGTGGAGTGGGTGTGGCTTTTTTTCTAAGGGGCGTGGTACACCAACAAGATGGGCGTGGTCATGCAATATTTTTGCCACGGCGCGCTACACGCGCCACCCCTCCAAATCTCCCACTTTTCCACTTTCAAAAGTTGGCAAGTATGATATAAAAGCTAACTGTAAATATAGTACATTTTCTATCTTGCTGTACCAACCCAAAGCTGCAATCTTAATTCTATGGACTTCGGAGTGGAAATCGCCAAGCAATCCTTATTGACCAAATTATTTTACCTGCTATTACAAGATGATGGTAAGTTTGGTACACACATCCCCACGCCTCTAGAATGTAGGGATCTAAATAATCTAAATATATATAATATATATATATATATATATATATATATATATATATATATATATATATATATATATTATATATATATTTAGTTCTGAAGCCAACAGATTTGTGACTGCAGTCATGAACTATAATACAGGCAGTAACGTAGAACTGGAAAAGGATAAGTAGTAAAGTGTCTCTACTTTTTATATACAGTAGTTAAATTCTAGATGTAATGTTTTTAATGGTTCTGTGTATGACTCCTACCTATACATACTCAGTGGTATATACGTTAAAGCACAGGAACGACTTATCATGGACATACAAATTTGATAGACTTTATTAGAAATGTCTTTATTTTTTTTATGAAGTAAATATACATAGACGTGTAGAACAGGTGTATCTAACTATAAAGATAAACAGGGCGGTATGCAGATAATCCACAGTGCTTCTTAGTTCTTCTTCTTATAAACCTGATGGCAAACTTGATCTTCACAAAAAAGATCCTAAAATATAAAGATATAGTAGTGAGAGATCATGATTTTCAGATGAAGCTGTAGCACACTGCATTCTGGCAGTAATATGGCTGGTGTCAGTTGGTGTCAATTGGGATTCATGGGGTTAGACTTCCAACCGGAGAAGGTATTGGTGAGCCCAGGCTCTCCTACAATAATTGGCATATATATACATGAGGCCCCGAGAGGTTCAGCAGAAAACAACCCCATTTATGTTAGAGTCAGTGATGTGTCACTAGGGTCTATTTCTTAAATGGAGAGGTGGCTGTGCATAGGCGATTGGAATACACTTGCTTGGCTGAACTCCTATAGAAATGAATAGAGAGACGCGCATGCACAGCCACTGCCCCATTCTCTGTGGAGACAGCAAAAAGCTGTGGCATTCTATTTTCTGAGATGGAAATACCTCTAATAATTGGTGATTTTGTATGTGGCAGAGCCTCTTTAGGCAAATGGTCCAGGGTGAAACTTGAACCTGTGCATCCCCATAGCTATACCCCTGTCATAGAGGATTGCCCACACAGGATATAGCCATATCATAGAATTAGGTTAGGTATTAAAAATAGAAAGCACAGATCTTAAAAATGAGTGTGAGACAGCAGGTGACATAAGTATTGAACACATTACCAATTTTCATCTATTTCTATTTCTAAAATCATCTATTTCTAAAGGTGCTATTGACATGAAATTCTCAGATGTCTGTAACAACCCATCCATTCCACACAGGCAAAGAAATCAAACTATAGATGTCCATAAATTGTGTGAAATAATGAGAAATGACACAGGAAATAAGTATTTAACACGCTTAATAAATTTAATTAATACTTGGTACAAAAGTCTATGTTGGTGATGACAAGATGCCTCCTGTATGAAGAAACTAGTTGTGTGCATTGCTCAGGTGGGATTTTGTCCCATTCTTCCACACAAACACTCTTCAAACCTGAAGGTTTCATGGGCTTCTTCTATGAACTCTGAGCTTTGGTTCCTTCCATAGATTTTCTATTGGATTCAAGTCAGGGGATTGGCTGGGCCATTCTAGCAACTTTATTTTCTCTCTCTGACACCAATAGTTTCCTTGGTTGTGTGTTTGGGATCATTTCATCTTTGTAGATTGTAAGCCTTGGCAGGCAGGGTCCTCGCTCCCTCTGTACTAATTGATAGTCATTTGAGTATTTCAATTGTACTTTGTCTGCATCTATGTTGCATATGTAATCCCCCTTGAATGTACAACACCTTAGAGTTGATGGCGCTTTAAAATAAATAATAATTATCATCATCATCCTGGTAGATGGCAGCAGATTTTTATCAAGAATGTCTCGGTACATTTGTTCATTCATCCTTCTGTCAATTATATGAAGTTTGCTAGTGCTGTATGCAGAAAATCGGCCCCACACCATGATGTTCCCACCTTCAAACTTCAATGTTGGTGTAGTGTTTTTCAGGTGATATGCAGTGCCTTTTGGCCTCTGTCTCAAATCTTGCGGGGAGCAACTGGTCTTGATAGTTTATGGTGAAATGATGTTCTTTCCACTTCTGCATTATGGCCCCAACAGTGCTCACTAGAACCTTCAGTAGTTTAGAAATTCTTCTGTAACCAATGCCATCAATAGGTTTTTCAACAGTACTGTTACAAAGGTCTTGACACAGCTCACTGGTTTTATCCAACATGAGATGTTTCCTGTGTGGCACCTTGATAATGAGAGATCTTTTTATGGGCCATCAGTTGAACCAGCTGTTATTATTTTTCACTAAGTGGCAGGATGGCTTTCTAATTACTGATAGATTTCAGCTGGTGTCATGACTTTTCATGATCTTTCTGCACCTTTCTTTCTTCATGTGTTCAATACTTTTTCCCCTGTGTAATTTCTCATTATTACATATAATTTAATGTATATACATCTATGGTTTGATTTCTTTGCCTGTGCGGGTTGGATGGGTTGTTACCAACATCTGGTGAGAATTTCATGTCATGTGTACCTTTAGAAATATATTTACTTAGAAAATTGTATTCAATAATTATTTCATCCACTGTATGTACATATTTATCTATGATATCATTTTTATATACTTAATTAAAAAAAACTTAATTGGCCAGTTTTTCTTACCAAGTAAAGTTTGTCTCCCTCAATCCAGTGTTTCCAGCCACGGTTATTCTTCTCTCCCTTCTGGACACAGACAAGTTTATCTCCATCCCAAGATACCAAGGTCTGTAGCATCAATAAAACAGACATCAGTTTCACAATGTAAGCATTGAAAAGAAAATGTTTTTGAGTATGGAAATTTAGCACCAACAAACCTTTACCACCCGATTGTCCAGTCCTTTAGTCTTCTCCTCAAATTCTACCCCAACAGTGAAGTCGACCTCATAATTCCTGAATGTGCTGAGGGTCTTTGTCTTAAACTCATTTCCGTTCTGAATAAGCTCCTTGGTCTGAGTCAGATGAGCAGCAATCTTACGGGTAGCAAAGTCAATATCTGTAGAAAGAAGGAAGAGTGGATCAATTTTCATAGTTGTGCCACCCAAGTCTTTTCTTTATGTATAACACCATCTGTATATGGTAAAATGGGTGTACATGGAGCACTACCTCAGTATCATGAGAAAAATAAAGCTGTGCAAATTCAAGGTGGGGTCTACATTCTGATCACCATTTCCAAATCACTGTCATTTAATATGCGTAATTGGACCATAGTTCTATGCAGGTCAGATAATGATAAGATCTAGTAGTTCGTTACCGTTTCTATCGATAGGGCATTTTCACTATTTTGCTGTTTACAATAGGTGTACATTTTGCAGAAATACCAGCAGAGGGCACCACAGAATGGTGATTACTAGCCAAGAATAATTCACTTGCCCTGCATACTGTATAAAGCAACCCGAGCAGCTGATCTGTAGACCCATGTTCTACAACAATTTAAACAAATCTATATTTCACAGTGTTGTTCAGACCAAGCTCTTACTTAGGCTGGGTTTACACTTTTAGCTTTTTAGATGCAGTTTTTGAAGCCAAAACCAGGAATCGATTTAAAACAAGGAAAAGTTTCAGTCTTTTTTTTAATTTGTGTTTTCGAAATATGATCCCTTCCTGGTCTTGGTTTTAAAAACTGCACCTAAAAAGCTGAGCATATGAACCCACCCTTGATTTCAGGGGGTCAGGGCCAGGGTTTCAGAATGATTCCCACTACCCTTGACCTCTGAATTTCAGCATCACTATCAGACAATTGGACTATCCTTTCCACAACTATCCCTAATGTCCTGTATAATAAAACGTACTCCCCATTTCCCTCTATCTCAGGCCACCTATATGTGTACAGTTACAGTTCCCAATACAGAGCCAACCACTAGTAGAAAGTTCAGTTGACTCTTGCAGTTACTCTTCAGCTCAATCCCCTAGACAGGTAGATAGATAGATAGATAGATAGACGTTGCCACCCAACACTCACTCCATTAAATTGTAAACTTCACTGCACAGGTAAATGGTGGTTGATTACAGCCAGTCACATAGTTTCATCTATTCCTATGCAACAAGTGTTGTTTCCAAACTAATGTATTAAAGGGAAATGATCATTGCGCCTACAGCATCATCAGAAGTTTGGACACAGGTTTAATCATTACAAAGTTATGTAAAGGCAAAGCAATGTTTTCATAATTTTTAATTCAAAAATTGTGCCAACCCCACTTAATGGTTTCTTAAGTGATCACCTACCCTACCTACTCCGTATCCTGGCCCTTGTGGTATGGCAATGTTAAAATGCCGTCCAATTTTAGATGGCATTTTAACATTGCTGTGTAAACATAGACTAAGACTAGTTAGGAATGGGTTGCAGTAATCAAGCATAGAATACATCAAGGGAACAGTAAGAGATTTGACGGTTTATACAGTGTGCAACGGCATAGTCTGGAGATGTTATCGAAGTACAGGTGATTTAATAAATGGAAATAGAGAAAAGTCAAACATAATCCCAAGACAGCAGACGAGCCGCTTAGAGGTTATAGTAATTTTGCACGCTGAAATTGAAATTTCAGGTTTAGGGTAGGTTAGTAGATTACAGAAACACAAGAACTCCAGCTTTTTAAACATTTAGGGCGACATATATGATTTTTGGCACCCAGACACCAATTTTATTGCGCACAATAGTAGTATAGAATGTGCCTGAATCTATGAACCTGTTCTACTGCGGGTCATAAATCCGGCACATTCTAGCGCAAAAACGACAATTCAAGCTCAGGTAAACCACTTTGACAGTGGTTTACCTGTTCCAGCAGTAATTCACCTGGATTTGCCGTAATGAAGCTATAAATGTGTAGTTTCGTATGGTTATAGTGCGACACGCCTCCAGCACGCCCCCCCAGTCTCAGACACATTACAAAGTGCCACGGGCGCTCTGTAATGCACCTGATATTGGAGTGCGCCTGGTTAAAAACGGGGAACAGGGCTGCTCTAGATCTCGGGCTGAAAAGACACCAGACTTCTGGTGCAGCCCCATTCATACATGTTGCCCTTAATTTCAGAAAGAAAGGATATGACGTTAGAGACAGTTGATAGACAATCCCTGGTCTTTTGCATTAACATAAGGGCCCGTCCCCACGGCAGAGAGCAAATACCGGTCGCAGAGCCTCAGAGGGACGGCTTTTCTCCACTGTTTGTGGAGAAAAGCTCTAGCCCTTCACATTGACTTGTTCATATTCCGCTCGAAAACTTTGCAGAAGAAGGAACATGTTTAATTTTTTTGGGACTACTGCCGGTCTAAAAAACCATCTGACGGAAAATCCGTGCAGTGGGGACCGCTGCATGAATTTTTCATAAAGGTCCATTGTAAAGTTTGACAGCTGGTTTACAGACGGTTTTCAAAACTGAAAACTGCCTGTAAAACCGTCCAAAAACCCTTGCTGTGGGGACAAGCCCTTATGGTGATGTCACAAGTATAACAGCATAACATAAATGATCTAGTGGTGTGAGAGATGGGTGGTTGACAACCACTAACAGGGAGAGTGGGTGGAAAAGTCTGAGAGTATGAACCCAAAAGGTAGGGAATGTGAGTGAGGATCCTGGAGAAATGACTGAAAGACATTCTACAAGTCCTCTACTCTGCCTGTTCTCTGGTCCGGGGAGTATGAGAAAATTGCAGAGCAGCATGGGAAGCAGTGTTGGACCGTCGAAGCCATGTTATGAGAGTCAGCAGCTTGAGAGAGTTTGAAAGAAATGAGTCATAAATGAAGCTGAGCTTGTTGTAGACAGATCGAGCACTCCTAACTGCACAGTTAAAGGAGATCAAAGAATACATGCAACAAATGCTCATCTGGTACATTCTTAGCACCATATAAAGCTAAGCCACCAGAATCTAAATACCTAATGCCTTCATGTATCCATCAAAGTTGTCATTGGTCTCCATAACCCAGGTGCCATTGTAGTCAGCAGGCATGATGATGTGATGGAGCTGGGGTGCTGCACGGACAGTGTGGACAGGAGTACAGACTGCAAGAAAACTATAGTCTGAAAGCACTTTATATGCTATGGAACACTATGATTCCTGGGATCCCGATAAAAGGGTTTCAAGGTCACAGATTAGTTGACAAGAGACTTTATCTTGGGTAATTAGAGTCCATAGGTCAAACCTGGAATATTATGTGTTTGATTTTATAGTTTATTGCATGGGTGGACAGAGCCAGAAATACATTAACCTTCTCAACTCACCCCAATATTAAATATTTTAATTTTGTATTGTTTCAACTATTTCAATTTGTTTTTAGATGTAAAGTGGAAAGTGCTTAATAAAAGTGCATATTAAGGCCAAGATCACACACAACAGTTTTTGATGGCAATGCAAAGAGCAAATACAAATATGACATAGGACTGAGATAAAGCATAATAAAGCGGCGCATGAAGAAATAAGTACAGAAGTCATGATAAGGTAAATTGGTTAATGTTGACCTAGTTATTTGGTAATATCAGATAACTAGAGCAAGACCATAAGTTCCAGCTAAACTCTGTTCGCATCTGTGTCAGGACTTCTGTTCATAATGGAAACCACAACGTAGTGCCAAATCCATTGTACAAGACATACAGCAAAAATTATAGAATCAACACAATTAAAGCATGGCCACCCAGCAAATACACAAATCATAGATATGACACAAAACAATAAGCCCCATTTATCAGCAATGTCTAACAATAAGAATATCTTTTTTGCCCAGAGCAACCAATCAGAGCTCCGCGATGAGCGGAGAAAAGCCCTCCCCCTTCCCATTGACATGCACATATTCCGTCCGAAAACCGGACAGAAGAATGTGCATGTTCCATCTTTTTTGGGCGTCCGGCGTCTACCTGCATGGGTTTTCCATAGAGCCCCGTTGTGCACGTTTGCGGCCGATTTTTTAGAAGGTCAGCAAAACCGCAAACTGTCTGAAAAACCGTCCGAAAACCCGTGCCATGGGGACATGCCCTTAATGTAAACTTATGACTTAATGTTGGTAAGGAGCATACATACCGACTGTTAATGACAGCTGACATCCGCCACTATCAGCCAGGATCGGAGACGGGGCACGGCTACAGAGTTCTAAAGAGTCAAAGCTCGTCATTAACTAATGAAAACAAGCTCCTGTACTGGAGAAAACACTCAGCAGGCAGTGCCTTCACCAACGTCAGACAGGTAAGCTGGAGCAATGATAGCAGAGAGAGATGGCGGGTAACCTACGGAAGCTTGTGTACAAAAGCAGGCAATAAGAACTCATTTACCTCTGAAATGATGCCTAATCAGAACAGCAATGTATTTGTTAATAGTCTTTAATCACCCTTGCCTACATGTTTAAAGCTACTGCAACAAATCCACAACACCGCATAGTGGGAGGAAGGCGGAGCTTGTATGCCACTGGGTTTATGCGCTTCAGCACCTCGAACGGACCCAGGAACCGGGGGCCAAGCTTATAGCTGGGAACCTTGAGACGGATATATCTAGCCGACAATCACACCTTGTCACCAGGAGAGAAGATCGGGGAGGGGGGGGGGGATCTTCGCTTTCTGTCAGCTTGCGCCTTGGTACGAGCGGAAGCCTGGAGTAGAGAATGGTGTGTCTGCTTCCAGATGGCTGTCAGGTCCTGGACCAGCTCCTCCACGGCAGGGACCTCAGAGGGTACAGAGAGAGGGAGGGGTGGGCGGGAATGTCGCCCGTAGATAATGAAGAAAGGAGCAGCCCCGGCCGACTCTGACTCTAACGAGTTGTAGGAAAACTCAGCCCAGGGTAACAAATTAGACCAAACATCTAAGAGAAAAAGAGGCGCAGGAAGCAGCAAAGAGTCTGTTTAACTCTCTCCACTTGCCCATTATAATGAGGGTGATAGGCCGAAGAAAAGTCCAGTTGAACTTGTAGCTGGTTACAGAGGGACCGCCAGAACCTTGAAACAAATTGGACCCCCGATCCGAAACTATGTTCCGAGGAAGCCCATGCAGCCGGAAAATGTGTTGGAAAAATAGGCTGGCAAGGCGGGTGGCTGAGGGTAGGCCTGGCAGAGGAATAAAGTGAGACATTTTGGAAAACCGGTCTGTAACCACCCAGATCACGGTGTTACCAGAGGAAGAAGGGAGATCCGTGGTAAAGTTCATGGCCACATGGGTCCATGGACAGCTGGGTATCGGCAGTGGTAGGAGCAGACCTGCCAGCTTGAGAAGAGGGGATTTGTTTCGAGCACAGGAAGCGCAGGACTCCACGAACTCACGAACATCTTGGACTAGGCCTGGCCACCAGTTAAACCGAGAGATTATGGAGCAAGATCTCTGCACTCCTGGGTGCCCAGCCATATGGGAGCAATGACCCCACGACAGTATCTTCTTCCGAAGAGCCGGACGAACGTATGTCTTGCCGGAAGGAATACGTTGTAGGTCTACGGGTGTGGCAGAGATGAGCTGTCCTGGAGGGATAATGTGCCGTGGAGTGGGTTCGTTCCCAGTCACATCCGAAGCACGGGAGAGAGCGTCAGCCTTGACATTTCTTTCAGCCGGGCGAACATGAATGAGAAAATTAAACCGGGAGAAGAAGAGGGACCAACGAGCCTGGTGTGGATTTAAGCGTAGAGCTATAAGATATAACAGGTTTTTATGGTCGGTGTAGATGTAGACCGGGTGACAATCACCCTCCAAGAGATACCGCCAGTCCTCCAAGGCCAGCTTGATGGCCAGTAACTCCCGGTCGCCAATAGAGTAATTCCTTTCAGCGGCAGAAAAACTCCTAGAAAAAAAAACCGCAAGTGCAGGTCTTGCCTTTGGGCCCTTTCTGAGAGAGTACAGCCCCGGCCCCCACCGAGGCGGCATCAACCTCAGGAAAGAACGGTTTCTCTGTATCTGGCCGGGAGAGCACAGGCGCAGAGGCGAAGGCAGACTTTAACTTGGTGAAGGCTTACTCTGCCACCGGTGGCCAGAGCTTCGGATTGGCGTTCTTCTTGGTTAACGCCACTATGGGAGACACCAGCGAGAAGAAATGTGGTATAAATTGCCTGTAATAGTTGGCGAAACCCAGGAATCTCTGTATGGCTCGGAGACCCACGGGGCGTGGCCACTGTAGAACGGCAGACAACTTAGCGGGATCCATCTGCAGGCCCCTGTCGGAAATGATGTAGCCGAGGAATGGAAGGCTCTGCTAATGGACCAGACACTTCTCGTGCTTGGTATAGAGGCAGTTGGCCCTTAGACGTCTGAGGACTTGTCGTACATGAACTTGATGGGACTCGAGGTCGTGAGAGAACACCAGAATATCATCCAGGTAGACGACCACGCATGTGTACAGGAGGCCCCGAATATGTCATTGACAAATTCTTGAAAGACGTCTGGGGCATTGCAGAGCCCAAAGGGCATGACCAGGTACTCAAAGTGCCCGTCGCGAGTATTGAAGGCGGTCTTCCATTCATCACCCTCACGTATCCGTATGAGGTTGTAAGCCCCTCGCAGATCCAATTTAGTAAATATCTTGGCACCCCGTAGCCGGTCAAAAAGCTCCGTGATCAGGGGCAGAGGATAGCGGTTCTTTACCGTGATCTTATTGAGCCCTCGGTAGTCTATGCAAGGACGTAGGGAACCATCCTTCTTAGCCACGAAAAAGAACCCGGCCCCAGCTGGAGAGGAGGACTTGTGTATGAACCCCTTCTGGAGATTCTCCTTGATATAGGTAGACATAGCCAAGGTCTCAGGTACCGACAGTGGGTAGACCCTGCCCCGTGGAGGAGACGTCCCGGGCAGAAGATCAATGGGACAGTCATATGGGCGATGGGGAGGCAACGTCTTGGCTTCCTTCTCGGAAAAAACGTCCACAAACGCTTGATACGGAGGGGGAAGGCCCGCCAACAGCTTAGACGGCACTGTAGGAGAAGCAGGAAGCACCGGGCGAGGTACCACCAGACAGCGAGACCGACACTCCGGCCCCCAACTCAAGACTTCGCCCGTCTGCCAGTCGAGCACGGGAGCATGGTGCTGCAGCCACGGGAGACCCTGGAGAATGGACGAGGAAGAACGGGGTAGCACATAAAATGCAAGTCTCTCCTTGTGCAGGGCCCCTACTTGCAAGAACAGAGGCTCAGTGCGGAACCGAATTGGATCGCTGAGAATTTCTCCACTGACAGAGGAGATGAGTAGCGGCTTCTCCAGGTGGATCACGGGGAGGTTATGCTGGGAAACCAGGGCAGCGTCCAAGAAATTTCCAGCCGACCCAGAGTCCAGGAAAGCAGCAACTTGAAACTGGGAACCTGACCCAGTGCCGACGAGAACGGGCATGGTCAGACGAGGAGAGGCTTTGCTCTCACCTAGGGACGCCTCTCCCACGTACCCTAGGTGCGTACGTTTCCCGGACGCTGAGGACGCAGTGGACAAGATCTGCGGAAAAGGTCGGAACTGGCACAGTACAGACAAAGGTTCTCCTCACGTCTTTGGGTTAGCTCCTGTGTAGACAGGTGGGCTCTATCCACCTCCATGGCCTCCTCAGCAGCAGGCAGAGAGGGCAACTGTGGTGGGCTTTGGAATACTGGAGGGAGACGACGAGGTCTAGTCTGTTCTCGTTCTTGCCGGAGCTCCTCCTGGCGTTCCGAGAAACGGATGTCAATCCGAGTGGCAAGGGAGATAAGGTCACTCAAAGAAGGCGGGAGGTCCCGGGCGGACAGGGCATCCTTGATGCGGCTGGAGAGGCCCTTCTTGAAGGTGGCGGTCAACGTCGCTTCTTTCTACGATAGTTCAGAAGCCAAAGTGCGGAACCGTACTGCATAATCGCCTACAGATGAGTCTCCTTGGCGCAGATTTAACAAGGCGGTCTCTGCAGAAGAAGCCCGGGCGGGTTCCTCAAAAACACTCCTGAACTCGGTGAGGAATGTGGCAAGGTTGGCTGTGATCGGGTCGTCCCTGTCCCAGAGGGGGGTAGCCCAAGCTAGGCCTGTCCCGGAGAGAAGGCTGAGCATGAACGCCACCTTTGACCGTTCAGTAGGGAATTGGTTGCACATTAACTCGATATGCAGGGAGCATTGGGTGATAAATCCCCTGCAAGCCTTGGAGTCCCCATCGAACTTGGACGGCATAGACAGATGGAGCCTCGGGCCAACGGTCGGTGCAGGAACCGAAGGTGCTGCGGGAGCCACTGGAGTGGGTTGCTGCTGCTGAGCGGCCAGGAACTGCTGCATCATGGCGGAGAGATTACCGAGTTGCTGGGCTTGCTGAGCGATCTGTTGCAACTGCTGAGCCACGATGGTGGTGAGGTCAGCGTCGGGCGGCAGAGGCACCTTGGCGGGATCCATGGCCGGATCTTACTTTCACGGGCTGTGGTAGTGGATCCGCTAGACCACCGCAAGCGGGATGGACTTGCTGCGGTGGGAAACTACCAGGTCACTTCCACTGGCGTGACTTGCTTGCTGTGGCAGCCAAGGGTAAGCGTGGTACAGAATCGCTAGACGTAGACGTAGTCGGAGACAGGCAGTAGGTCAGGACAGGCAGCAGAGGTTCGTGGTCGAGGGACGGAAGCTTGAACGTACATGGTAAGGTACACGGTAAGACAGACGAGGCTCAAGGAACGCTTTCTCTATAGGCAAATGGCACTAAAGATCCGGCACAAGACTCAGGAAGGGGCAGGCTTAAATAAGGGCAGCGACCGGCAAAACCCAAATACCGGTGCGCTGGCCCTTTAAATTTCACAAAGCCAGCGCGCGCCCTAGGGAGCGGGGGTGCGCGCACCGGGAGACTGGAGCTGCAGCAGGAGCGCGGCCGGGTAAGTGGGCAGGGACCCGGCCGGCTGAGTGAGCGCGCCCGCTGCCCGACATGCGGGCAGCGGTGCCGCTCGCGGAGGGAACACGGGTGCGCCTGCAACCCGGGACGAGGTTCGCAGGGGCACCCGTGACAACATGTTCTAAGTTTTTAGGAACGGAAGCGGTGTAAAGAGCCATCTGGCGGAAAATCTGTGCAGTGTGAACTACTGCATGGATTTTCTGTTTAAATCCATGTAAAAGGTTGACAGTCGGTTTACAGACGGTTTTCAAATCCGTTCATCTGAACCAAAATTACCCGGCACTCCCCAGAGCTCTCTGCCAGATCTGCAGTGCCCTTAGCCTGTTGAACAAGCATTCCTAGTGTTGTTTCCTAACCCGTGTACCAGACCCTCTTGCCTTTGTTCTGGGACCATGATTCTTGCCGCCTGCTCTGACCTTCCTGCTTATTCCCAACTACAAGCTTTCTACATGTTTCTGTACCTTGTCACACCTCGGCCTCCACTGCAGGCAAGTCGCGCCAGGGGTGGCTCAGTGAACGTTCTACCTTAGGTAGTTTCAGATGCAATGTGCAGCATATGATCCAAGGAATGACAGGTTAACCTCCTACCCCTTTAATCCTCTGCAGCAATGCTGGCAGCACTCATGTCTATTTTGAAAAGACAATCTCTAGATATGACGCTGAGCATGTGCACTCAACTTCTTTGGTTGACCATGGCGAGGTCTGTTCTGAGTGGAACCTGTCTTGTTAAACCGCTGTATGGTCTTGGCCACCGTGCTGCAGCTCAGTTTCAGGGTGTTGGCAATATCCTTATAGTCTAGGCTACCTTTATGTAAAGCAACAATTCTGTATTTTTCAGGCCCTCAGACAGTTCTTTGCCATGAGGTGCCATGTTGAACTTCCAGTGACCAGTATGAGTGAGTGTGAGAGCGATAATAGTAAATTTAACACATCTGTTCCCCATTCATACCTGAGACGTTATATTATAACAAGTCACATGGCACCATGGAGTGATAATGGCAAATTGGGCACATACAATGGAGCATCACTTTTAAACTGGTTTGGTAGTTTCTATTCATATATCGTTGCGCCACTCTCCACTGACACAGGGCATCCCGCTTTCCCCTGTCTTCCACGTAAATAAGCTTTCAGTGGATATAAATAGTAACAACTTTGTAATTTATTAAATACCAAGAACAACCACTAAAACAGTTACAGTGGGTTACTTGCGTTTAGCTATGTTTAGCAGTATGTGGCCAACAGTCCTGCAAAGTCCATGCATGATATATGTTTTTCGTGCCTCTCTGGCATAGCAGCTCCAGCGTCTTCAGCTTGGAGCTTCAGCAAGCAGACAGGCGGGCCTTCACCGCGCACGCGCGACGTTTCGGGAGATTCCTCCCCCTTTCTCAAGCACATGCATGTAGCTCCCTGAACAGCTGATCTGCGTTTGCTAAGACCCAGCAGCTCCTGCAGCTAACAGGCGATCAGATGATCACCATGATCAGTGGTCTTTAATGTGTATTTTCAGCAGCTGCTTAATGAATTGTATGTAAAGTGGCAGGACCCATGTTTTGTTTTTAAATGATTCATTTATTAAAAAGAAATCATTTAAAAAAACAATGTGGAGTCCTACCTATTCTTCATGACTTACCAAGGTAAAGCAATCAAGATGGAAAGCTCCACGGATATTGGTCCCTTCCCACCCTACCACAACCATCCCACACAAATAATAAAAACAGCAATATCATAAGTACATTTTAAACCCAGATGTTTAAAATTTAAAAATAAGATAAGCTCTGGTATGGCCGTTACATCAGACCACCATTTTATAAGCAAGTCACCTATGTAGCAGCCATTCCAGACAAAAATGTAAAATGTGAATAAAAAAATGAATTGCTATAATCAAAAATATACTTAATCTCCCACCATACAGATTTCAGCAAGCGAGGAGGTGTAAAATTGTAAGAAAATCATCAATTAGACATAAAGGGCCACATGTATGAAAACTGTCTCAGAAGAAGACTTTCTGTGTTGCCCATAGCAACCAATCAGAGCACCCCTTTCATTTCATATAGCGCTCTGGAAAAATTAGAGGGGCACTCTGATTGGCTGCTACGGGCAACAAAGAAAGTCTTAGACCAAGACAGTTTTCATACATGTCCCTCAATAGAATTATGCCCAAGAAGATAATAAACAGCAATCATCCAGATTTTGTAAAAATTCATTAGAAAAATTTCCATGTGTATCCAAAGAACAGCAGAGTGCCTCAACTGCGAGGTGATGAGGAATGACCGTATATATGGCAACTGCGTTAGCTATCATCCAAAAGCAATCATCCTGCCAAAAAATAACATTTAAAGGGGTTTTGACTAATTGCTAAGGAATACAGAGGACGGGGGTAGAATGACAGCACCTGGGGTTTGAACACTCAGTAGCTTCCTAGGAGGAGAGGTGATGTCTGAGCATGTGCGACCAGGACTGAGAAGCTCTCAGCCCTGGTCGTATCCCCTGGAGATGAGCTGTAAACAATGGATCACTAAAGGAGCAGCTAAAACAAAAATGGTGCAGAATTTTTAATAATGATGAATGGTGAAAATGTTTATTATTTAATTTACAAACTTCCCACATCAATTTTACTTCATGGCAAAACCCCTTTAAAGTAGACAAAATGTGCTTAGTGTCCTTTAAATAACTTGGTATATTCTTAAGCATAAGAGACTATCGATCCAGGCAGAAAAGTTCTCATTTAACGATGTAATATCAGAGAATATCAGGTGAAACAAGGAGGGGGGACCTGGCTTATCCACCTCGGGCAGGGAATAAAGAGGAGCAGAAGGGTGTTCCACCATGATGTCATCTGCTTGCTTTTGTGACAGAGCACCTATATGGACACCTTCTGTTACCAACCTCCTAATTCTTCCCGATTGAGCTTTGGAGGGTCAGACATGAATAACAAGTCATATCTTGCAAATATAGCTCCTTGTTGAACCCTACCACCGCAGCCCCTTTATCTGCTTTAGATATAACAACACTGTTTACATTCTTTAACTGTTTCAATATGTTTGAGTGAAGCTTAGATTAGAAAACCAATTATCTCTTTTACTAATCTGTTCACATTGTAATCACATAAATTCTTCTCTACAAGTTCCTGAAAAGAGTCAATGACAAGTGATATAGACTGTATAGGAAAAAAGGAGGGAATTTTTCACCATAAAATCTTCAGACATACAAAGGGCGACACGTATGAACGGCGCTACGCCAGAAGTCAGGCATCTTTTCAGCCTGAAAACTAGCGCAGCCCCGTTCACTCTATTTGTAACCAGGCGCACTCCAATATCAGGGGCCGTACAGAGCGTCCGCGGCACTTTGTAATGCACCTGAGATCGGGAGGCATGCTGGAGGCGTGTCGCACTACAACCATACGAAGCTACTAGAGATGGGCGAATCGATTCTAACGAAGTGGAATTCGTTTAGAATTTCAGGAAAACTTCGGTTCTGCACGAAGCCGAAGTTTGGGGTGATTCGCGAGAACGAAACGTCTTTTTTTTTTGTAAGATGGCCTCAAGCACATGGCGTTACATGGGGAAAAGAACTCTTGGAGGACGAAAGACGGACTCTCAATGACATGTGCAGACATGAAGCCAATCAGAGACCGGCGGGATTCTGTGATGTCACAGCACTATAAGTAAGGACGGCACCTGCGCTCCTCATAGTCTTCTCTTTATGTCCCTTGACATAACAGCGTCCCTGCTGCTACTGCTGCATAGCTCTCATTATACAGCTTTACTTAGCAATTGGGGAAGGGGAAAAAAGACCATTACAAGTCTGTTACTTGCTCAGTCACTCAGTGTTCTGTATCTGCTGCTACACAGATCTCATTATTTCAATTTCTCCTGTTGTATTAGGGAATTTTAAATTCAAGTAATCCACTCAATCCTGATAGTGTTGTATTGGAATAGAAATACAGACCGCTTTTTCTGTGCCATTATTTCAATTTCTCCTGTTGTATTAGGGAATTTTAAATTCAAGTAATCCACTCAATCCTGATAGTGTTGTATTGGGATAGAAATACAGACCGCTTTTTCTGCGCCATTATTTAAATTTCTCCTGTTGTATTAGGGAATTTTAAATTCAAGTAATCCACTCAATCCTGATAGTGTTGTATTGGGATAGAAATACAGACCACTTTTTCTGCGCCATTATTTCAATTTCTCCTGTTGTATTAGGGAATTTTAAATTCAAGTAATCCACTCAATCCTGATAGTGTTGTATTGGGATAGAAATACAGACCGCTTTTTCTGCGCCATTATTTCAATTTCTCCGGTTGTATTAGGGAATTTTAAATTCAAGTAATCCACTCAATCCTGATAGTGTTGTATTGGGATAGAAATACAGACTGCTTTTTCTGCGCCATTATTTCAATTTCTTCTGCTGTATTATTAGGGAATTTCAGATTCTGGGAATCCTCTATCCTATTAGTGTTGTACTTGGAGTGAAATACATTGTGTGTATTTATCATATACAGACATCTTCATTAAACAGAGTTTGTACATTTTCGATCAGACAGTATGTCAGACAGAGAGGTGGCAGGCTCTTCACATGCGAGTGGCAGTGGCACAAACGTTCCTGGAGCAGGCACAGGTCACAGCACAGTGAGGGGACGTCGCAGCAGGGGTTACTCGTGAGCCCAGAACTGCCGGTGTCATCTAACGGCCGTGTGTTAACCCAAGGGTTCTTGATTGGTTGACTAGGTCATCCACTTCCTCCCAGATGACATCTGACAACCCCAGCCAAGAGTCGGTGGGAACGACAGACACAGCCCTTAGTTGGCATGGCCCGGGAGCGGGTCAGCGGCCCTCACCTGTCCTCAACCCGCCTCTGTCCCGTCCGTTTCCCTCAGCCAGAAATCTAAATATTGGTCTGGGCCAGCGCCACTATACAGCGAGGGCAACCTTTGGACGTCACACTACTTGGCACGAAGAGGTGG
>JAODAL010043809.1:0-33504 GCA_025379985.1 Phyllomedusa bahiana
CAAGACTTTATGGGGGCTCAGGCAGGCATTATAGGGTTCAGGCTGGCAAAGGGGCACTAAACAGGTAAAAATAAAAACTTTAATACTCTCTTACCTGCTTCCCACCACACCTCCTTTTCTTTACCAGCGGCCGCTCCTCCACAGTCCTTTGGGCCCACCAGTGACGCCTGTCGTCGGGGACAGGCAGGGCGTGATGGGTCATTACATCTGAGGCCAGCTGGCACAGGGGGCCGGGGCGGCGGGTCCTCGCACTAGAGGACCCGGGGCCCCCCGCTGTTCACCCCACCAGCCGACACTGTCTGTGGACAGGGACCGCTCGCTCTCTGCTCCACAGAACCCCCGCGCTGTAGGCGCCCGGGGACGCACATACAGAGACCACCGGCGCTAAACCCACGGCAGGGGCCTGGATCCGGCGAAGTTGGGGGCCCCCTGTCTGCCCCCCAAGGGACAGGCAGAGGCAGGCGCTCTAGGCGATCGCCTACCTCTGCCTACCCATCGCCCCGGCCCTGACTGTATCTGTGTCTCTCTTTTTGTAATATCCCCATGAGTTCTATGTTTACAAGCTGTCCACCCACATCCTGTGAAATGTTCCATCCTTGAACAACAGTTCGAGAGCATATATTGTGTGGATTTTACACCTGCACATTTTAGAAGCCCGTATCCTGGACTAAATACAAGTTTGGCAACACTGAGACCCATTGTCAACTTGGAAGGAGTTTGCTGCTACTGGCAATCACTCCGGGGGAATCTGGGGAGGGTGACGCAAGGAGGGGGGAGGGGCATGAAGCGCTGCTGGGTAACAGAAAGAAGGTAGAGGGAAAAGGGTCAGGGGGTATGTTGAGCGATTGCATTGGCCATCGACATCGGTCGATAGTTGACCATCATCCACCAGATAGTCGATAGTGAGCAGTCGATTATGAGCGATGACCATTAAAGTCTATGGGAGAGCAACAACACCTCATTCTTACACCAAACAGTGCTGGAGAAGCTGGAAATAACATCCACAACAGACAAATGGAATACGTGCTACATCTTAGGCAACACACTTAGGTTATAAAAGCCACAGAAAAAAAAACACACAACATTCACTATTCTTGTCTTGTACCACAGCATGACCCTTAAATCTGTATCACCCACAAATTAAAAAGTGCCAGAAAGCAGTATGATTTGAACCATCATCTTACTTGAACTGGACATTGAATATCCCTGTCCTGGAACGCAGCATGAGCCCCAAACCTGCATGACCCCCAGATTAAAAGTGCCGGAAAAAGAAGTCTTTCAACCACCATTTTAGTTGAACTGGACATTGACTATCCATGTCCTGGGCCACAGCATGAGCCCCAAACCTGCATGACCCCCAGATTCAAAAGTGCCGGAAAAAAGAGTCTTTGAACCACCATTTTAGTTGAACTGGACATTGACTATACCTGTCCTGGGCCACAGCACGAGCCCCACACCCGCACGACCCCCTCCTTTATAAAGTGCGGGATAAATGAGACTTTGAACCACCATTTTAGTTTCACTGGACATTGACTATACCTGTCCTGGGCCACAGCATGAGCCCCAAACCTGCATGACCCCCACATTTAAAAAGTGCCGGAAAAAGGAGTCTTTCAACCACCATTTAGTTTCACTGGACATATACTGTCCCTGTCCTGGGTAGCGCTTGCCCCTCCGTATGAGTGCATGGACCAATTGAGCTTCACTTGGAAATACTGGTGGTTAACGCTCCTGTTCCACCCAGGTGCCCTTTTTCTTGGCATTCTTTTTCTCATTTCACTCATCGTGCTGGAGGAAATTGTCTCTGTACTTTGTTCTCTGTCCGTGCTCCATACTCCATGTCCTCTGAATAAACCTACATCTGGTCAAGTTTTCCTGTACCTCCCTTGTACAATTCAGAGGAATTTTTTTACCGGCTATTTTGTACATGCAAGTTTTTTAGTAATTTAATTCTAGAAAACACATTTTTAAAATAGGATGGAATCCTATTTTCTCTTGTTTCTCTTTTTTAATTGTATTAAATGGGTTGTCTCAATACAGGGATTGATAGCTATGTTAAAGATCTTGCAAAAACAAGTCATTTTGCAATATGTGTCCATTAACAGTGTCCTACCTATTCCTGTTTCTGACAGCACCATCACCCTTGAGCCACTCCTGACAATTGTGAAGAACAAATGTCTGTTAGAAACAACATTTTTTTATAATAGGACCTGTAGTATAGCTGCATTTCAAAGCAAAATGCCCCCAAAAATTCAAAGCATGACCTTTGAGCCACTTTGGACAATTGTGAAGAACAAATGTCTGTTAGAAACAACATTTTTTTTATAATAGGACCTGTAGTATTGCTGTATCTCACAGCTACTTTACCCCAAAAAATTATAAATATGACTTCTCAGCAACTATTAAAAATTGTGAGGGAGAAATGCAACTTAAAAGCAATTTCTTTTCCCAAAGGACCATGATTATTGCTGTATCTAACACTACATGACCCCAAAAAATTATAAATAAAAACTTCTCAGCCACTATTAAAAATGTGAGGAAATCCCACAAAACCCCTTACGGCCGGACCTTTTTGGCCCTCTGACAGAGCCCCATTTTTTAAAACTGTCATTTCACTTTATTGGGGGAATAACTTTTTAAATTTAACCTATCCATTTTTCAGAGATTTTTTTTCTCTGACACATTTGCTTTAAGATAAAGAAATTTTGGCCCAAAAAAAATGATTGTTTATTGTAAAAAATATAAAATTATCGGAAAAATTTAAAAAATTTCCCAATTTTTCAAACTTCAAAAATTTTCTGCATGTAAGACAATAGTTATTCCCTCAAAATATTTTAAAACAGCATCTACCATATGCCTGTAGTTTGGCACTTTTTTTTAAATTCTTTTTTTTTTTTTCACTTTAGGGCTTATAAATTTTAGTAGTATTTTTCAAATTTTCAAAAAATTTCAATATACTTTTTTTTAGGGACCATCCCAGTTTTTTAACGTGACTTGTTTGCCCTTTAAAGTTAGATACCCCCATAATGACCTCATCTAAAAAACCCAAAAAAACCCCTTAAATATTCAAACCGCATTTATAAGTTTTTTAACCCTTTTGGGTGTTTCAACAGGAATTAAGCAAAGTGGAAGGAAAATTTTCAAAATTTCACTTTTTTTTGCAGTTTTTCAATGTTTTTACATTTTTGACAAGAATACGGAAATTTTTTAGGGGGAAATGCAAAAAAAATTTGATTCCCCATATTCTGCCGTTTTCAAGATATCCCACAGTCCCTATGCATTTTTTTGGGCCAAACCACAAGCCCCCAGAATAGGGGAGCACCTACGGGACTCTGGGTCTCATTACATTACATTATTTTTTGGGGCCCTTTTCCCGGTTTGCGGACACCCTAAGGTTTCCAAAATTTAATAAATACCCCTAAAAAAAAACATTTTGGAAACTCCCCCCTTAGTAATAATCCGGGTGTTATGAGTAAATTTACCCCACGGGTTTTTCCAAAAATTTTTTAGCGTTCGGCTCTAAAAAATAAAAAAATATATATTTTTTTCCAAATAATCGAAATTTTAGCTAAAATTTTAAATTTTACAAGGATTTTTGGAAAAAAACCCCAAAATTGTGTTACCAATTTCTCCAAGTTGGGCAATCCCTTTACATGTGGTGTAAAACGGCTGTTTTGGCCAGGGCAGGGGACAAGGAGGGGGTGCTTTTGGCTTTGGGGCACAGTATTGGTGGGGCCAATTTCGCATCTCCCAAAGCCCCCCAAAATACTAAAACAGTGAAACCTTCCAGAAGTTCCCCCATTTTGGATTCAAAACCCCCAGGGGTCTCACCTAAGGGGGTTTTTTTTGCATTTGGGCGACAGTTTCCTAGTTTTTTTTTTAGCATTGGGGGATGAAAAGGGGGGGGGAAACGCTTCCGGGCCATTGTTTTTTGGCTTCATTTTTAATATTCCCATCGGGGTAAATGATGGGGAAACTTTTCTATGGGGGGCGTACAATTACAATGATATAAATTTTTTTAAAAGTTTTTTTTTGTTTTTATTTCTTTTACACAATAGAAGCGAGTTTTTATAAAAAGTTCGTTTTTAATTTTTCGTATTCTGACACCATACTTTCTTAATTTTTTTGCAATGGGGCTTGTGGGCTTGTTTTTTTTTTCGAGATATTGAGTTTTTTTTTGATACCATTACGGGGCAAAGACTTATCACTTTTTATTTAAGTTTTTTTGGAACATTTTTTCAAAAAAACAGCAAGCGGGAGTGTTTTTTTTTTTATTTTTTACGCGTCACTTTTCGGGATAAAGACATGCTAGTTTTTCTCAGCAGTTTTATACGATTACAGCGAAACCACATTTGTAAATTTGTTTAATTTTTAACTCTTTTACCAAAAAAACACATTATTTGAAAAGGAAAACACTTTTTTCATCACCGCATATGAGAGCCAAACTTTTTATTTTTTCGTTTAGGACTGTTAAGGACTTTTTTTGCGGGGTATTGACGTTTTTATTGGGAAAATTTTTGGGGGACAAACTTTTGATCGCTTTTAAACTTTTTTTTTGAAGGGAGGGTGAAGAAAAACTGCAATCCTAGCATGTTTTTTTTTTTTTTTATTTTTAAAAGCGTTCACCGTGCATATCCTGACAATTTGTTTTACTCTTGGGTTTAGACGATTACGGGGAAAACCCCAATTTTTGTCTTTTTTTTTTTTGAAACACAATTTTTTTGAAAAAAAAGTTTTTTTTGTTAAAACAAAATTTATGCATCGCTATCTTCTAATCCAGAACTTTTTTAAATTTTCCGTAACAGGCTGTGTAAGGACTTTTTTTTTTCAGGTGAAATTCTTTTTTAATTGGCATCACTTTTATGTTGAATTGATTTTTTGATTACTTTTTTTCTCCATTTTATGTCTGCGGGGGGAAAAAAAATAGCTACTGTACGTTTTTTGGGGGATTTTTTTACGGGGTTCACCGTACGGGGAATTAAATACAATTTTTAGGGGGGGTCCTACCACGCGGCGATCCAAATATGGGGATTTTTTTTATTTTTTTGATCTTTTTTTTGGGGGATTTTCTTTTGTAAAGGGAAAAGGGGGATGACGGTTTTTTTTTTTTTTTGTTTGTGTTTACTTTTTTACACTTTTTTTTTTACTTTTCATACTTTTACACTTCCCCCGGGGGAATTCATAACATCGTCAGAATTCTGCAAAAGGGTATCACAACAGCTTATAGCTTATGCTGGTCTCCATGGGAACTGCTGCACCTGCCCACAAAGCATTGTGACACGTACGCACCCAACAACCCGGAAACTGTCATTCACGCCGGGCGTCTGGTTTGGAATTATACCCGCGCTCAGCGCCGTTACGCGCCGAGATCGGGGCAGCAAGCCATCCTCCGCCCGCCCGCGATTCGTGACCACGATGTCGCGACATCGGGGGTTAATCCCCCGGCCGGAGCTCCACTCCGGCCGTGGGGATGCGGATGATGCCAGCGGTAATTTTTACCGCTGGTTTCACCGGCGCGATCTTGCGCGCTCCGCTTGTGGAGCGCGCAAGATCGCCGTGACGTACCATACGGCAATTTGCGGGAACCCCGTACCCAACTTTGCCTATGAGTAGACAAATGTCGGTAAGGGGTTAAAAGCCCATTTTCTGTTCCAAAGGACCATAATTATAGTTTAAAACTCACAGCAACATGACCCAAACCATTGACAATGCGAAAAACTTCTTAAGATAAAGTGAGTAAATGGAATACGGGGGTTGTCATAAAACCTTACTGTCTTTTACAGTCCCCCTCACAGCAAAACCAGCAAATGAACTGTTGGGAAAAGAGAATAAAAATTTCAGTAAGAAATGATCATTTTAAAAAACATTTTTCAAGAGGACCATTTCTGTTTGAAGAGGAATGTGAAGTAGACCCGGAACTAATTGGTGACCTCGGCAATTGGGGCCACAACATCATCAGAGATCCATTTCCTGACTCATCTTGATGAAAGTCAAACGATCCACATTATCTGTGGAAAGCCGGATGCGTTTGTCTGTAATGACTCCTCCAGCTTGTGCTGAAGGTTTCCCCCTCAGATATGACACTGGCTGCTGGGCAGGGAAACACCTCTATGGCGTGGCGAGCCAGCTCGGGCCATTTTTCTATTTGGATACCCCGAAGTCTATTGGGTCTGAACACATACAAAAACATCGGTGTTGAGACGCAGATAGTCGTGCACCATGATCTAAGCTGATCTCTGTGTGTTGGATGTGTGCCCTGCATTGCATGCGTTGGTGAGTGGAAACAAAGATTGCCAGAGGGCACCCATTAGCTTCTGCCACCTTGCCTGCTGCTGCCGCTACGCCTACTTGTCACTCTACTGCTGTCACATCGCTGATGTTGTTACACCGTGACATTTGGGGAAAGTGAATCAGAAGCAACAGATGACTCCAGATGATCAATCAGCAAGGTCTCCATTTCCTGCATTTTACTCCTTTTTTGGGTTGGGTGGGGGGAAAGAAATGCTGAGTTTTTTTTGTACGGGGATCCAGAGGGGGCCACCCAGTAACTTTTTTTCATTTGGGGCCCTTAATGCGAGGATCTGTTGGAGGAAATGAGCACCCAAAGACTCATTGAGAAGGAGCCTTGATTTCCCCAAGCTCGGGGTCGGGGGCCCCTAGAAAACTGATCCTTTTCCTCATCCCCCTCCTCCCCTAAAATTTCGCCCCAACCTTTTTTCAAGGCGGGGAGTGGGTAACATCGGTGCTGGAAATACCTCCCCCCTCCTCCTCCGCCCCTCCGGGCACGCTTCAACACGTGACTTCCTGGAGATGCCCCCTGAGAGTGATGCGCCCCCCTTTTGCACTGCTCTGGACCCGAACATCCCTAATAAAGACCGATGAAATTGTGAACGTCGGGCCTTGTGGATTTGACGGAGAGAAAGGCTCCGTGCCCCGCATCTGTGTCCTCTCCTCCCCCTCGCTGGGGGACTTGTTGTTTCAGAGTGTCCCGATCGTTCCAAACAAAATAACCACAAGCTCATGCTGACAAGGGCATTGTCCCACACGCCCATTTTGGGCTTCTTCAAAACTGGCAAGGATGGTGCAGAGCTCTTTCACCTGCCTCCACTCTCGTTGGCCAACCCCCCGAGGTCCGCAACGCTGCTGTCGGGCCATGTGTCACTTCGCACGCATGTGAGCATGTGGAAACCCCAGCGTGTTTGCCACCTAACAATGAAGGTTGAGGGGGAGGCCAGCTGACGCTCAACCAGCCGGGCGGGACGAAGCGGGTGCGAACGGCGAAGTGCAACTTAGACTTCGGCCTTCCTCAACGGGAAGCCCAAACCCGGGGTGCTCTTTAAAATTCGGGCGCGGGGTTCATGACATTTGCCAGGGAAGGGATGTGCTCCAGCCTACCGATCTTAAGGGCGGCCAGCAATTTCGCCCCTTTTCGCCACCCCTTGCCTGGCAAAGGGGCTTGTCACCCAGCCAAAACGCTCGGTTCCCTTGCGGAGAGCCCCTCCACAGCTCCTGACCTGTGTGTGGATGGTCTCCAAGACAGATTAATTTCAAACGGCCTGGTTTCTCTGGGGACGTGATGCCACCAGAGGACCTTGGGGGAAAAGACCCTACACCATCCCTGCGGTTTTTTAAGAGCTGGCGCCAAGCCTGAAGCCCCGTCACCCCCCGGACTCCACCCAGCTCACCCAGTGAGCTGTCACAGAATATAGCGGCCTTGGGCCCTGCTTACTATCCTTTGTCGGTGGTCAAAATTTTGGACTTTTTCCCGGGCCCCAGATGGAGACAAAAAACCCCGCTTGAAATTTTAGATGAAACAGATGGGCCGGGGAGGGGGGCTTTCTGGCAAAGAAAAAGCCTGCTCGGCTCTGGTTTGGGGGCAGGCAAGGGGGATGACGTGGGGAACCCATCATGTCCACCCAAAGGAAAGGGAACATTTTTAAAAGGCCCAAAAACGGCAATGCGACATTCAGACTTTGGCTTTGGGATGGTTTGGGTTTTTAAAATGTTTTTTCGCTCCAAACCTGGAAAACAAAGGGGGCTAGACTGGCCGCTGTACGGCGGAAGTTTTATCAAATGGGGGGAAGGGGAAGGAAATAGGATGGGTCTCTGGGGGTGTGGTGGTATCGGGGGACGGGGGAGGCGAAGCGAGGCTGTCCCTGATCATGACTCTGAGGAACATGGGGAGCGAGGGAAGCTTGGTGTGGCGAGGAGGGGAGGGGGAGAAAAGGGGGTGTGCCCGTGGTTGGAGGCCGCGTCGGTCTGGCCTTTTTTGGGCCAAATTTGCCTCCTTTCAACTCATGCATTGCCTGCATGTGACTAACATGTTGTGGTTTAACCACCCAAAGGGTTTGCCCCCTGCTTATGTGTTTACCCCAAAGGCGGGATATGAGTCGTGGTGAATCAAGGCTTGCTCAAAGAAGGGCCCAGGCTTGAAGGTCCTGGGCCCCTTTTTTCGGCGTAAGGGAGGAGCGGGGTTTGCGCTGACCGGGCTGGCGAATCATATCAGTGGACTTCTGCGACCGCCCTCTCCCTTTTTTGGGGGCGGAAACCCCTTCACTCACTACCCATCGTCTCCTCCTCGTCCAGTGATGAAGCGCTCCAACAAATTTTTGCTGAAAAAACCCCGTTTTGGGTCCCAATGTTGTCAACATCATCATCAACAGGGGACTTCGTCGCTTTACATTCGCATCCAGGAGCGGGGGGCTACAACAAGACCGATGCAAGGGCCCACCGCCCGGGAATTTTTTCCCATTTACCGGGTTCCTTTCCTCCCCTTTATGGGATCAGTAACTGGGCGTCAGAGCAGAGAAAATCATCCTCTTTGGGGTTGATCTTTTAACATGCCTTCTACCCCAAACCGATTTTGTCACAAAGAGGCTTTTAGAAAATGATTTTCCCCCGTGGGGGGTCACGAGTTACATTTGGGTGCTTTATGTTTGGGCGGGTCTGGGATGTGATACGACAATTGTGGCCCTGATGGGGGACGAGGAAAATAAGACTGCTGGATGCGGGGGTTTCAAAAAAAAACCTGAAGGAAGAATTGGGGGGGTGTTCGTTACGAAAGATTCCAGGGGGGAAAGGGAAGGGGACGGTTTGCAAAATATGGGAGGGTTGTGGGGGGGGCCAGGGGCTGGAAGGGAGCACCTCTCCCCCTTCTATTCTCTTAAAAAAAGGGGTTTGCCTACCCCCCCTCTTTTCCGCTTACCACCAATTTCCTCCATGTTCAGAAATATACAAATTTGAGAAGGGTATGGAAGAATTGGAAGTCTCTTATAAAAGACGGCAAAACACGCATTCTAAAACCCCTCAAATCAAAAACAAAATTGCTGGATTCAAATATAACTGCAAATAATCATCAACAAGCGGCCTGCCCCAAAGAAAAAAAACACGTACTGAAATGATTCGATAATACAAGGTATTTTGGCCCCTTTTAAATTTCACCTGTGGTGACTACAAAATTGCTGCTTCACATTTAAGTGCAAGGTCCTCAATAAACAAAGCTGTAGTGCCCAAAGTCAAAAACACGTTCTAAATGTTTTGGGATAAAAAAGGGTATTTTTTGGCACCTACAATTCCCCTTGGTACAAAAAATTGCATATTCACATTTAAGCAAGGTGCCTCAATGAACAAAGTGGGTCGCCAAAGTCAAAAAAACGTATCTAAAAATCTTTTCGGATTTTACAAGGTATTTTTGGGCACCTATCAACCTCCGACTTCTGGTTTCAAATTTAAATAAAGGTGGATAATCAACAAAGGGGAATGGCAAAATTGAAAATGAACAACCCTATCTGAAATGTATACTAAATAAAAGGGGATTTTTTTTGCACCTAACAAAAGACCTGCGTTACTAGAAAAATTTTATCCTTAATTTCAGGCTGCCCAATACCGGGAAATTTTCAATAGAAAACTTTAAAAATAAAGCTATTGCAATGTCACACAAGTTTTGGGGTGAACATTATCCATATTTTTATAATTTTGTCGGTTCACCTCGGGGGCCCCCCCCCTCCGCCCCCCCCGTACTTTAAGGGGTAGATACCTTTAAAAATTCTCTACTAACTATATAAGATTTTCCAAATTTTTAAATCTAACAAAATTTGTAAGGATACAGCAATATGAGATTTTTCCTCGTGAAAAATTAAAAATTTTCGCTGAGCGTTTTGGACACAAGCAGAGCGCACTCCCCTTCTGCTCTGAACGCTGAAAAACCACTTAGGCTGAACAGAAACGCTGTTCTATTAAAAACGAGTCTGTGATTTTTCCACCAATCGAAACCATACACATCCCATCATACGTCGCACACACACCACCCTTCCTATTCGTAATCTGTTTTTTCGGGCCGCCAAATTACGGAAGCGCCGAAAAGGCGCGATTTTAATAGATGATGCACAATTTTAACCTAAAATTTTCCGCATATCAAAAAAAAAACGATCACCATAAAAACTGTGGGCCCATTTCAAATTTGTCGATAAAAATCGCTCAACACTATCAGGGAGGCTGTCCTAACTGGCACACCCCAACAAACTTTACAAATTTTCAATGAGGGGATGTCGACCAGAATAGCATTTCTGAAACAAGACAAACCCCCATTGCTCCCCGTAAGATGGAAATAGGAGTGCAGGTCAGCTAGACAGGTGCTGGAGTTGGGGGCTCCCTTATTAGGGGAACAGACAGGGGGAAACTGTCACAAAAACCGGGATCGTCGAACAATTTTGTTTTCCCCGGGGGCCCGATTCGACAATCGCGGGTCGGGTTGACAGATTGTGGGTGGGGGTGGGAGAATCCAGCTGTCATTGGGGCACATTGGCACCAAGACAAAGTTTGAGGTAATGAAGTGTTCTTAAAAAAAAATTTTAGGGGAAATTAGGCCAAAAACTCAAGGGAAGGACCTCCGGGGGAATATTTTTAGAAATTTACCTGTTTTCCCCTGCACACCCAAAAGACAGCGGAGATTAGAGAGGGGAAAAGAGTGGGTCAAAAATTTTGGGGTTTGGGAAAGAGGGATTTGGGTTTTTGGAAACTGGGCTAATTTTTGTCATGGCTACTGACTCTGTCTGGGACGGCGCACCCCAAAAGGGGAGGGTGCAGCTGATTGGGGGACAAAAAAGGCTAGGGAATTGGAGAAAATTTAAACAGGGGCTGGGGGGGGGCAAATACAAAATACAAAGCAAGATAGGAATTGGGGAATAGGAATAAAACAGAGGGGGAGTGGGGAGGGTGTAGCAATAGTTAAAAAGAACAGGGAGAAAGAAATAAAAACTGAAAAATCTCTAAATTGCTTGCTGACCAATACCAGGAGTCTGACCAACAAAATAAATGAAATAGAATTATTAATTGCTGAAGAAAAATATGACATACTAGGGATAACTGAGACATGGCTGGACAAGAGCTACGACTGGGCGGTTAACTTGCAGGGTTACAGTCTATTTAGAAGAGATCATAAACACCGGAAGGGGGGAGGTGTATGTCTTTATGTTAAATCCTGTCTGAAGCCAACACTGCGGGAAGCTATAGATACAGGTAATGAACATGTGGAATCATTATGGGTAAATATACATGGGGGTAACAACAATAATATAATCCTAATAGGGGTCTGCTATAGGCCCCCAAATAGAACAGAACCCATGGAAGATGTGCTCCTCAGGCAAATAGATGAGGCGTCTAATCAGAATGAGGTTGTTATTATGGGCGACTTTAACTACCCAGGCATAAATTGGGAAACTGAAACCTGTAGCTCTCATAAAGGAAACAGGTTTTTGTCAATAACTAAAGATAATTACCTTTCCCAAATGGTGCAGGGACCGACTAGAGGAAAAGCCCTTCTAGACTTAATATTGACTAACAGACCTGACAGAGTAACAAAAGTTCAGGTTGAGGGGCACCAAGTAAATAGTGACCATAATATAATAAATTTCCATTTATCCTTCAATAGAGTTTTCTGTTGAGGAGGAGCCACAAATCACTGAATTTTAGAAAGGCTAATTTTATTCAGCTTAGGAAGGCCCTAAACCGTATTGACTGGGACAAGGTGTTTAAAACAGCAGAACAAATAATAAATGGGATATTTTTAAAACATCTTAGGGGTCCACTGGAAAGGGGGGGGGACAAAATTCCCTTAATTTGGTTTAAAAAAATAAATTGGGAAAAAGGAAAAACCCAAAAGTGGGGTCAACAAAAAATGTAAAGAAGGCAATAAATAAAAAAAACGAAAACTTTTCAAATAAATAAACAGAGGGCAGTGGGGGGGGGGGGCACAAAAAGAATATAAGGAAAAAAAATTTAAAAATGTTTAAAAAAAATGAAAAGGAACCCCAAAAACTGGGGACAAAAAAGACATATTCTATAGAAAATAAAAAGGGAAAAACCTAAATTTTTTTTTAAAATTTATAAATAGAAAAAAGATTTTCAACAGGGAAAAAGTTGGGCCCTTTGGGAAAAATATTAGGGAGAGACTGCAAAAGGGCGATGGGGAAAAAAAGCAAACCAATTAAAAAAAATTTTTTTTCCACTGTATTTTTCCGGAAAAGGAGGACCTTTTTTGTTGAATTTAGCAGAGGGGTTTAGGGAAAAATCCAAATTAAATGTTTCTTTGTCCCAACCAGGGAAGAAAATGCAGCCTTTTGACTTAAAAAAAAGAAAAATTTAAAATTAAAAAAAAAAACCCAAATTTCCCCCGGTCCTGAAAAGGGATACACCCACGGGGTCTTATGGGGGTTTTTAATAATGTCCAGATAGGCCCCCATTTTTAAAATTTAGGACCCGTCTAATAACAGGGTTGTCCCCAAAAGGACGGGGACAAAAGCAAAAAGTGGGTGTTTAAAATTCAAAAAAGGGGTTTAAAAATTATCCCTAGAAAATATAGGCCCTAAGTTTAAAACCCCATTTTGGGTAAAAAAGATAAAAGCCGTTTCCCGGGAAAGGGTTTTTAAAGGACATTCTTGTCAAAATTAAACTCATCAGCTTTTATGAGGAAATTTTGTTTTAAAATGGATCGGGGGGAGGCATTGGATGCATAAATCTAATTTTTTTAAAACATTTAAAACGGGGCCACATAAAAGGTTGGGAAGTAAATGAGATGCTTTAGACTGGGGGGAAACTGATGTGCGTGGTAGAAAGTGATAGAAAACCAAAGGGTGGTAATTAACGGTACATACTCAGATGGATCCCTGTTACTTGTGGAGGTACCACAGGGGTCATGCATTGGGCCCTATCCTCTTTAATATTTTTATTAATGATCTGTACACATAGGATTTGCACAAATAGAATATCGATCTTTGCAGATGATTCTAAGCTCTGTAAAGTAATCAACACAATAGAGGATAAATGTTTTATTAACAAAGGGTATTTAATACGTTAGAGGCCTGGGCAAGAGGAAATGGCAGATGAAGTTTAACACAGATAAATGCAAGGTTATGCACGTGGGGAGGAAAAATCCATTAACATAAGTACATGTTAAATGGAAAAACGATGGTACAAGTGACATGAGAAGGTCTCTTGGGAATCCTGGTGGACAGGAAACTTATTGTAGCAGCCAGTGTCAGGCAGCAGCTGCCAGGGCAAAATAGGATTATGGGGGTGTATTAAAAAGGGGCATAGTACACATGCGAGAAACATTATTCTCCCATTATATAAGTCACCTGGTTAGACCACACATGCAATATTGTGTACAGTTTTGGGCACCCGTTGGCACAGGAATGACAATGTAGAGCTTGAACAGGTACGAGAGGCGGGCAACAAAAATAATTAAAGGACTGGGTGGACTGCAATACCCAGAAAGATTAGGAAGATTTAGGGTTATTTTAGTTTACAGAGAAAATATGGCTTATGGGGGAACATAAGAAACTATGTTTAAATATATTAAAGGTCAATATAGAGTCTCTGTTACAAGAATGTATTTTATACCCAGGACTGTATTATGAACAAGGGTGCATCCTCTACGGTCTTGAGGAAAGAATAAGTTTCTACCATAAACATAGAAAGGTATTTCCTTACTTAGCGCAGTGAGACTGTGGAACTCTCTGACAGAGGAACTTATGATGAATTCAATACCAGAGTTCAAAAATGGTTTGGATGCATTTCTGGAGCGTAATAATATAACAAGTTATAATGACTAGGAATCTGGAGTAGGGTCGTTGATAAAGGGATTATTATGATTGCCAGATTGGAGTCGGGAAGGATTTTTTTTCCTAAAATGAGGGACTATTGGTCTGCCTCATTGTTCTTTTTTGCCTTCCTCTGGATCAACACTTTAGCACAACAGCGAACTGGATGGAGTCTTGTTTTTTTTGGGCCCCTTACAAACTATGTAACTAGTTACTATATGCTTGAGCACCCCTTCCAAGCAGCGTTTTCCTACTGAAACTGCTTATTTTTCCCCTGAAAATCTACAAGCTAAAGACCCTTTGTTGTGCTTTTTCTCTCTCTTTCCCTTCACTTCTTTTTGAGGCACACCTCGGTTTCCTACCTCATGATTAAAGCTTTGGAAAGGAAGACAAGTAGCTTCATAGGCCTCTCTGAAAAAAGCCAGATCCCTTTGGTCACATGACCCGGGATTACCAAGCTTTTCCTGTGAATAAACAAGGCCTCATAAAACAACTGTTTGTAGGCGCAAAAACCCCCTCGAAAAGCAATTAAAGTACAGACAAAAGTCCCAAAATTGGGGGATAAATATTACTAAGAAAATATTTTTTTCACTGGACAACCAGAACCATGAGGGAAGCCCCAATTAAAACCTATAAAATTTAAAGGGACAAAACCCCAAAATTTTGCTTAAACATTAAGGTCATTAATGCAGCTGAATTCCTATGTTGAAATTTCAAAAAACCCCGAAAGGGCTAAAGTATGATCTTCAAACAATAATTACCAGCGTACAACCGTTTATGTAACTATTACCCATGTAATTATATTGATGAATGTTTTATTGTGTCTGTTATAAATCGCATCAAAATATTTGATATCATGTAAAATGTTATTAAAAATATGAGTTACATGTTGGCATTATCATTCTAAGCACTAGAACAATCAACAGCCATGGTTCCTTAGTAGATTTTAACACAGGGGGTTTTGATTTAATGTGAGTCTAGGAGTAGAGGTGCTTTATTCTTCCTGGACTTTTACTAACAGGGACTAGTTTGGGATTAAAAAATTTGGAAACATTATGTATTTTGGGACCAACCCTTTTTTTTGCACATATAGTACGAGAATGGCCTGAATCCGAAACTGTTCTACTGCGGGTCAAGATTTAGCACTTTTTAGTTACAAATCACAATTCTGGCTTTGTAAAAACCCCTTATTGTTCCCGCAAAATAATGCACATTACGGTTGTAGTGCGTCATGCCTCCAACATGCGCCTAATTTTGGAGTGTGAAAAAGGGAAGCAAAGACACTTTACAATAAACTAGTGTCTCAATTATACACAGCAAATAAATCCACTAGAAACTAGAAAATGTATATTTAAAACTTAACTTTTAATAAATAGCTAAAATGAGTAAGTCCAAAAGTCCACCAATAAACTATTAAACTATAGACAGATAAAGAAAACAGGTAAAAGTGTAAAAGGGGCCCTTTAACCCTACTTGGCCCGGGTTACCCAAAAACCAGCCACAGGAAATCGTCCTGAAAAAAAGGGCGCCCTGTCGGACCTTTCTCAATGTTTTAAATTTTCCCAGTTATAAGTGAGGAGTTGAAAATACAAATCCCACACCTGCCCTAGTGCAAATAAACAATAATAACTATATGTCCCAACATGTTCCAATGTCCCCAACCATATCCTCATCGGACTGATAAGGGAATAGTTCACATAACCTACAATGAATAGAGTATTTCAATTTAATAAAGATAATTATTTATTACCTCAGAATTAGTATAACCTCCAATATATATAAAGCAAGAGTAAGAACAAAAGATAAAATAGCCTCATGTAACAATATCTATGCTCTAATATCCAAAGGCCAAGACAAAAAAAGGAGAGAAGAAGGTGATCAAGGCTTCAAAAAGAGGGGGGAAGCAGAAAAAAAAGAACAATAAAACTCCAATAATAAAGTAAATCTATTACTCCCAAAGGTGTTCAAGGAGCACAACAAAACCATAGAGACGGGTTAGTCACTCGCCCCCCCCAAAGGTAGCCAAGCCCCAAGGGAAAGTGCTTACAGACCGGTATGGCCCAAAATTCCATCCTTATTTTTACATAAGATCACCTCATGGTCTTTACAGATAGCCGATGCGCCCCCAGATAAAGTGCCGCACAGACCTCAGTTTAGCTCCGAGTCCCTTCTCCGTTGTCCATGCATGCCCAATTTTAGCTATTTATTAAAAGTTAAGTTTTAAATACACATTTTCTAGTTTCTAATTTTTGGGGTGGCCGATTAAAAATATAGCAAACAGGGGCTGAGCCAGAAGTCTAGCATCTTTTCAGCCCTGTACATTCATGTCGCCCTCAGTGTTTTTAGTTAATTATTGTTAACTCCTTGACCATATTTGGTGGGGAGAGGTTAACGCAAATTGAAGTACTACTACTACTACATGGCAATTATGCAGCTCTATTTTGGAGCCTGCATGATCGCTGCAGAAAACCAGCCGAGACCAGAGTTTTTAAACTTTTAAAACGATAGGAAAAGTATCAAAAAGCTTTTTCCCACATAACGTAACACGTCAGAATTAAAAAAAATGGGTGTATGCAAGAAGTTCAAAACTGGCTGCGTCCTTAAGGGATTAAAGTGAATACACAATCTTATATAAGGGCACTATATTAGAAGATAAGAGTCTATTCTTTTGTTACCCAAAACGGCACAAAAATTATTGGGCTTTTTATCTACCAGGAGTAATCATAAATATGACATATAACTAAGTATGACAAGAACAGGTTTAAAAATAAATAGTTCCATTTCCTTATTTGTGGATACAGTTGATATTCTACCTGTATCGTTTTATCAAAAGCTCAAAATATCACCAACCTAATGCTTCCTGAGGAAATGCGTTGGGATGCTACTTATTGATGGGCAGAGATGTAATGATGAGTAGAAGTTTTACTAATCTGTGATACCCTACCTTCTTAGGCACTGTACACACAACAGGTATTTCAAGCCGGAATCCATGCAGATTCCTTCTTGAATCATTCATCTTAAATGAAAGTTAAACCCTTTCCCCCTTTAACCCCAAAAGAAAAATGTGTATAATTCAACAAATTGTTTTATTCATTTTCTATTTTATGCGGGAAATTTACTATTGATGTCAATGGGAATGACTTAAAACCTAATGTGAAACACACCCAAAACATTTGTATGTGGTTTTTAACTTGGATCTGCATTCAAGGCCACATAGGAAGGAATGGGACTTTTTTCTGAATGTAGACATGACTAAAAAATGACCCTAAATCCTCATGCAATAATGTGTGAAATGCTCATGAAAAAGAAAGATTCCCATGGGTTTAAATTTTTCTATTTGTGTGGGCATACCCTAATATTTACTGTGGTCTATTTACTTAATGCAACTTAAACCAGGCATTGTTTTATTATGAATTCTTTAATAACCCCCAGTTTGTACTTATAATAGAAATACAAAAATTCAGGGTTTAAAAATTTTTTGAGCCTCCTATTTAAAACCCATTTCAAGCTTTATTTGGGTTTTAAAACCTTGATAAAATACAGAAAAGGTATTTTCACTTTTTTTTAATCAATTTGTCATTAAATACATTGTATACATTTTCATAAAAAAGAAAAAACTTCAAGATATTTAGGGTTTTTGTCACAAAGAAAGTGCCCAAAAAAAGAAAAAGTCCATTATAACCCAAAATGAATAAAAAAGGAGGGCGGGCATCAAACCAGACACCCCCCTTTGTCCCGTACAAAGGAAACCTTCCCCCTTTTTTCTAAAGCAGGGGCGCAGTATCCCCGATAAACGTTTAAATACTCTCTCTGACGCAGACATAATGTTACAAAGCACATATTTAACATAGTTTGTAAGGCTAAAAAAGACAAACGCCCTTTTAAAGTTCAGCCTTTTTTAAATTAAAAGTTTTGCTAAAGTTTTTGATCCAGAGGAAAAAGAAAAAAACCCCCAATGGGGTTTAAAAAACCAATTTTCCTCAGTTGAGGGAAAAAATTTCCTTTTTCCGACTCCAATCTGGCAATGGGAAAAAACCCTTAAACTTTAAAACCCCTCTCCAGAATCCTGGGTCACTAAATTGTTTATTTTTACACTCCAAAATGCACCCAAAACCCTTTTTTTTGAAATCTGCCCCAATTGAATTCATCGGGAAAAGTTTCTCTGGCAGAAAAGTTCCACATTCTCATTGCTCTAACAGTAAAAATCCCTTTCTATTTTATGTAAAACTTTTTTTCCTCAAGACGTAAGGTGCCCCCTTGTTCATAATACAGTCCCCGGGATAAAAACATCTACATTTATTATGGGCCCCCCGAAACCGTCTTTCCCTAAAACCCAAATAAAACCCCCAGGCCTTTCTAATTTTTTCGGGGATTGCAAATCCCCCCCTCCTTTTATTATTTTTGTTTTCCCCGCCTTTGTTTCCTGTTCAAGCTCCACAATGTTAAAAATTAAAACTATTGCACATTTACATAATATATCCATACTAATATATAGTGACTTGCAATTTTAAGAAAAAACTCTAAGGGTTTAAAAAATTTTAGTTATCCCCCTTTAGGAATAATGCTTTTAAGGTAGAGGTCCAAATTGCTGCAATAGATGTCTCCTAATCTTTTCAGGGTCCTTCCCATATTTTTCCTCCAAAACTCACCATCGCAATTCAGCTACACTGTGGCAAGCTTCAAAGAAATGATGCGCAACTGTGTTTTCACCAAATAATTTTTCGGCTGATTTTTTTTTCTTTTTTCTTTTACACCTGTACGTTGGGGGTCTTGTTTTTTTTCTTCTTTTTGGTCAACAAAATTTTTCTTTCCACAAGGCATGTTAAAAAAGGGAAAATTTCCTGACTACTAATTTCATAAAATAAAAGTCTTTGATTTTAATTTGATACCTTTAGTAGGGTGGGTTTAATTTAAAATTGTCTTAAAAAACTGAAGAAAAAGTTTTTTTAAAAATTTAGATAGGGATTTAAATTTTCCCGAGTGGTTTGGGATACAACCCAGTCTGGGTTTTTGGGTTTGTTTTTGAGCAAAAAAAAAAAAAGACCGTGTGGGGATTGGCTTTACAGTGGGGTTTGTCCCTAAGCTTTAACGGGTTTGGGGCTTTTTGATCATGTTTAAAGTTTTGAGTCGGCAAGGGTTTTTTCACCCAGACCCCCGAGAATACCCGATCCGAGTGGGGTAAGCTTATTCTCAGCTGTATGTGATTTATATCAAACATGAAAATTTTGTAATTTTCTCTTTTGATTTATTATACAGTGGGACGATGTTCATTAGTTTTATGATTATACCAATTGCACTTTACCCGTCATTTTTTTAAATGATTTATGTATTACTTTCATAAATTTTTTAATTTACTGTAATTACTTTTTAAATGTAATTAATGTTTTAAATTTCATTTTATCAATTTTTTATAAAAGGGGATATGCTTATCCTGAACACACTTTTGCTCGAGAATGACCCCCAGGAGGAGTTGAAACGTTGTTGTAGGATTGGTGTTTAAAATCACTTTTTTTTAATTTTTTTTGGGGGGTGCTGCTTTCTTTATTTTTTGGATTTGTGTTGAATATTGAGAACCAAGGAGATAAATTTGTCCCCCAAGCTATGGCCTTTATGGAAAATACATTGTGGGAATTCCTTAAATAGGTCACCAAAATTGGGATCACTTCTCAGTATTTTCCAGTATTAATAAATTGTTCTTTTTACCATCTGAATTATTTGTGGAAAAGAACTTAAACCAATCTGATTTATTCTTTGGATAAGGTAGCAATACCTCATCTCTAGTTCTATGCAAAATCTAAATGCCTGTTATCATTAGGTCCGTGCTGCCATATCCACGGGCTACAAACTTGTCAGTAATTTTATGATTTGCACCCCCACAAAAAAATCTTGGGCCCGAGAAAAGCTCTCAGGGTACCTGGAATTCTGTGGGCATAACTTTTTTTTGTATGTTGCGATCTGTAGCTTTGAAATACAATGTGGTACTTAGCCCTGCATCATCTTTGTGGACCTCAACAACAAGATACTGAATACTCTCACAATTCTTTGTGATAGAAAAATTTTTAAGATATGTATTTTTTTTAAAGTAACCCGTAAATGCACTGAATTGGGTCCCCGAAATTGCACCACAAAATAAATATGTCATCCACATACCAGTACCCCGGGCTTAATTTATAAAAGAAAAAAAAAGAGGAAAAAAAATTTTTTTATTTTCAAATTCGACATAAAGATAGCATAACTTTCAGCTACAGGAGACCCCATTGAGGTCCCCTATTGCTTCAAGTAGAATTGTTCACCAAATCTGAAAAAAATTCTTTGTAAGAACGATGTCTAATAATGTCATCGGAAATACTAGATATGTATTAGACCCAAAATAAATTTTTCCAAACATAGGGTCCTTTTTGGGAAAAAGGGCATAGTACCCTCTTTGTATGGAATGTTAGCAAATAAAGGTTCAATTTCAAAAATGTGCACTCATTACATTGGTACAATCTACCATTTCAATAGACCTAAAAAATTGACCAATGTCTTTCAGGGAAAGGTGAATTTTGCCCTTTATTCCCCTTTGTAAAAAGCCCTTGATTTATGTACTGCTGGTTTCCTGGAAAGGGATAAAACCCCCCGCTACGATTTTATCTCTCAGGGGGGAGACTTCTCTGTTTTTTTGTTTCCCTTTTTGGGAAAAAGATCACGGGACAAGGTTTCAAAAGGTTTTTCTTTGTAAGGACTTGTTTAATATAAGCCTTGATTAGTTCTTTCATGACAACTTCATGCAGCGTATCTTCTATTAATCCCTTAATCTCTCCTGTGGGATCACTTGTAAATTTCTGGTATGTATTTCAATCTGTTGATTGATTAAACGCTTCTTGCATGTCTTGGCTGCTATCCATAATAAGAGAATCACCGCCTTTACAGCTTCTTTATTTTTTGGGGATGAACCCTTTTTCGAATGTCCTTATTTATCTTTGTAATTTTAGTCAATCTGCTATGATAATTTTTCCCACCATTGTCACATCCTTAACCACCAATTGTTGAAAAAATTTAGTCCTGTGCCGAATAACCTTTGAAATTTTGGTGTGCCCTAAAATAACCCCAAACAGTCATCAATGTCTAAACCACTGGCAAAAAATGATACACCTTTAATAAAAATTTGGCCCAAAGTATAAAAGATTTCGTGGGGCCCACCATTTTTTTCCAGCATTCCCTTTAAACTGTCTCGGCATGGTTTTCAATGAGCTTAAAGGGTTGCAGCCACTGGAATCCTTTTCCCACTCCTCCATGATGACATCACGGAGGGGGTGTAAAGGCCCTTTGCACCCCCTCCATCCCCCTTTTGGGGATGCCCCACACATGACAATGGGGTTTAGGTCGGAAATTTTGGCCAGACCGCCCCTTTACCCTCATTTTTCGTTAAAAAACCCGGGTCATCTTGGAGGAGTTTTTGGAATTTATCATTTGAAATACTACAGCCCTTTTTTAAAATAAAGGGATAATGCTCTTTTCAGTATGTCTTAGTACATTTGACTTTCATGGTTCCCTCAATGAACAAGCCCTCCAGCGGCCACTCATACAGCCTCAAACCATGACACTCCCATCATCATGCTTGGCTGTATGCACGACACACTTGCGTCACTTGCCTCACCTGGTTGCCGCAACACATGCTTAACAACATCTGAACAAAATAAGTTTATCTTGGTCTCACAAGACCACAGGAGGTGGCCCCAAATCCGTCCTTGTTGCTTGTCTTCGCACACTTTTTTGGGGGCCTTCTTGTGATCATCTTTAAAAAAGGTTCCTTCTGGGATGCACCCTGCAGACCAATTTAAATTTAGGTGCGCATATAGTTGGCATGATAGGCTGACCTCCCCCCCCTTAACCTCTGCAGCAACGACACAATCTACCTCATTTTAAAAAACAATAACGCTGAAACAGCTCTCAACTTTTTTGGCGACCATGGCGAAGCCGTTTTGTGTGGGGAGCTTTATGGGTGAAAGTATTAGTTTATCGTATTCTGTACTGGGGGAACCCTGCAGTGACGACACAGGGTAAGCATCATATAGCGGCGGAAGAAAGACAACCGGCTGCTGCTTTAGACGATTTAAGAGGGGGAGTTTTCAGAGGGGAGCCCATAAGAGGGAGTAGCATAATCAAGACAAAAAAATAAACGACAATGAGGGTTTAGTTTTTTCGATAGTGAGGAAGGATTTTGGAGATGTTTTTGAGGTGCAGGGACAAGGGGCAAGCGATTGGATATGGGGGGTAAAGGACAGATCAGAGCTAAATAACCCCCCAAACAGGGGGCCCTTTTGTGTTTGGGATTATGGGGTGGTGCCACACACGAGAGATAAAATACAGATGGGGGTTGGTTATAATGGAGGAAAAACAAGAAGTTCAGTATCTCTTTTACGTTTTCTTACTTTACTCTGCAACAGAGATAGAGGGAAATATGGACAAGCGAGCGGAGATGTCTGATAGTTGAATATTCTAAAACAAGCCGCAATAGCAAGAGGATTTAACTTTTAAACTACCCAAACATTAGAACAACAAAAACCCCTTCTTTTACAGAAATTTAAAGTTGTCGGATACATGAAATTCATAGCCATTACACCCTAAAAATTCTGCAAGATGATGCGAAATATCGTGAACAATTGTTTGCACTTAGCAATGATTTCAATAAACTTTGAATGTACCATTAAACTTTTTTCAATAAATTTTTGGGAAATGTAAAATTTGAAACAAAATTTAATGGGGAAATAAAAGAGCACATCTTGTAAAATAAACCAATACATTGAAAAAATGAAGACACAGCTGCTGCAGAATAAACTAAGAAAAATAAATAAACAAGCCCCTACTAATGAACATGTATATCAGTATTATATCTGGTACCAAAAGTAAATAAACAGGGGGAGTCTCCCCCGGGAAGACATTTTTTTAAACCAAAAAAAAAAACGGAAAACGCAAGGGTTTTTAGAGAAATAGGGAAATGGGAAATTGTGGGTTTTGTAACATCAATGTACATAGTGAACTATCATCAAAGAACACTTTGCAAAAAAAAATAAAATGGTTGACCAAGCATATATCATAATATCTGTCCGCAAAAGTACATCTGCAAATTAGGAAACATAGTGAAGAAATAAATTTTTTTTCAAATCAGAAGAAAAAATAGATATGGTAACAAGGGCTTTACAAATAAGCCCTTTAACTAAACCAATAACACTCACAGGTTTATAACTGTCCACCAAGATAAAAAACAAGGAGCAGACTGGTATCCAAGACCATTATATATTGCAGTGCGAAAAATAAGCAAAGTTAGATGAAATATAAGCTACCCATTAGGGGGAGGGGATATCATTGGCTTCTTACAAAAGGTAGTTAAGGGGGATTTACAAAGCATGAAAGACATTGGTCAATTGTTGAGGTATATAAAAATGTTAGATTGTACCAATATAATATGTGTGCACTTCTGAAACTGAATCTTTATTTACTAATATTCCATACAAAGAGGGTACTATTGCTGTCATAGAGGTCCTATGTAAGGACAATACTTTTTTCTAATGCACACCTAGTGTTTCTGATGACATTACATCATTCTTGCAAAGATTTTTTCAGATTCATTGAACAATTCTACTTGCAGCTACGGGGGGCCCTCAATTGGGGTTTTCTTGGCCCCAAAAATGAAAAATTACTTTATGTTGGCTCTTGAGAAACAACATATTTTTCCTCTCATTTTCTGTGTATATTAAGGCCTGATACTGGTATATGGATGACATATTTATTTAGTGGTGCAATACAGAGGAACAATTCACTTCATCTACATAATACATTGATAATTAAACAAAAAATGGTGGGAGTATTCAGTATCTTGATGTTGAAGTCCACAAGGATGATACAGGGCTAAGTACCACATTGTATTCCAAAGCGACAGATCACAACAAAGTGTAACATAAAAATAGTTTCCACATACCACAGACATTTAAGGGTATCCCTAGAGGGCAATTCATCAGAGCCTGACTTATTTGTTCTAGCATAGTTGTATGTTAGTAGAATGCATAAAAAGTTTAGAATTTGTGTCCGAGATTGACAGCACGGACCAATAAGAACAGGGTTGAATTTTCATAAAAATTTTTTGTTTCCAAATACAACTTTTCCTTCCCAAAAGTAAAAAAAAAACAATTTATAATACAATATAAATTGTTACGATATAATTTATAAATACTGGAAAATTTTAACAAGTGATTCCAATTTTGGTGAACTGTTTAAGGAATTTCCACAGTGGCATACCAGCCGCTCTACAACTTATCCCTGTCTGAATTCTCAAAACTTTTCACAAGTTATTTAGGGCAATTCTATTAACCACCCTCCAAAGGTACGAAATAAAATCAGAGGTTTTTATTCATGTAATAGTAGTGTAAGGGATCCGTCAGGGGAACACGAACAGACACAGACAGTGTGAGGCCCTGACACTGATCCCAACCCCTGTCCCTGCCTTTTGGGGTGCCCGACTCCTTAATAGGTCGGCCCCAACCAGAAGACTGAACACTATACTGATAGCGGGGGAAACACCAAGCGCAGACAAACAATACAAACCAATAAGGGTGATGGTCAAGCAAGCCAAGTCGGTAACTATCGGGAACCCCGGTACAAAGTAAAGAGGCAGAAGAATAAACGTGAAACTAGCAGAGTAAGATAACCAGGGGGGCACAGAATAAAGAGGGCGAGTTATAGGCAGAAACAAACCAATTTAACAGGCAAGGAGAAAGAGACAGAAGAACCCTTAAAACCTTCCAGGAAACTAAGGGACAAAGGCAATGGGGGGAAGAAACAAAAGACCAATTAGGAGGTAGAGCTGTCAATCAACCAGGAGCAAGGAGTCGGGTTTAAACCCCGTGGAGTGCTGGACGATTCCTGGCCCGGGCGTTGGCTAGGAATCAATCAAGATAGCAGGGAAGAAAACCCAGTTCACACTAGTGAACACAAATGTAGACACTATGTCAAAAACCACGGCTTACGTCGCAAGGGCCATGGCCGGCGACCAGATCTCAACGTGGGGTTCTTTTCTGGCATGATCATTGGACAGTACCCCCACCTTTATGAGGGGCCACCGGACCCTCAACAGATCCTCTATGTTTAGCAAAAATGGACCTGGTGAATTCTTTCCTTTTCCAGCCTTGGGGTATTTTTTTGCAGATAAGACTCGGAGGCGGACATATTTTGGTCTGGTTCGTCGGTTTTTACTAGGTTTTTTTATTTTTAGTTGGGCGTTTTTTAGAGTTTTATGACTCCTAGGCCAGTCTGTGCACAGTTGATTAACGGTGGTTTCTATTTTAGTTTTATCACCTGTAGTGGCAGAATACATGAAGTGGGAACCATCGTCACGGCAAAAGTGGGCCAGCTTGGGAGGAGCAGAATTTGTGAACTGGTAGTTGAGGGCACAAAATCTGAAGGCAAGGTGGTGACCACTACTCCCGAAGAAAGAATATTTTCAGGTTTCTCAATTGACAGATGCATAGATTCTCGTTCCGGGGCAGACAAGTTGAGCTTTGCCCCCGGAGGGAGGTCTATAGGACAAACATCAGGCTGGTGTGGAGGCAGATGTTCCCCAACATCCCCATCAAAGACGCTAGAATTACATTCTGAAATATCATGAGCATTAATTACAGCAGACACCAAGGGATGCACTGTCTTTGAATGAGCACCACATGAGTCCCCATTTGATCAACTCGGTGGTTCTCAGTTGAACAACGGATTATGGAGGCGGAGCCAGGGCAACCCAAGAATAATATCTGCAGAGACTTTCTCCATGACAAAAAATGAAAGTTTTTCGTATGCGAACCCCCAAACATTCAAAGTGACCTCAGCAGTAAAAAATTTTATTCTTCCTCCGGTTAGTGAGGTAGAATCTACACCTGAAACAAAAAATAGAGAACAAAAAGCAACAATTTCCCAAAAACCAAGGCTTTAGCAACAGCCAAATACTAAATGAAATTAGCAGCTGCACCCGAGTCAATCAGGGCACGACAAGCAAAAGTCTTGAGCTAGAAACTAAGGTTACAGGGCAAAACAAACTTGTTATCAGATTAGGAGGTACCCGTACATCCGAGTTACCTTCCTGGAATTGTGCAGACGTTCCGGTGTTTCCTTGGGGTGAGTTAGGCCTAATAGGGCAGTCTCTCAGGAAATGGTCAGGCTTTTCCCGCAATTTAAAGGGACAAGGCGTTCTCCAAACGGTGTCTCCTCCTGGTGGCAGCAGACGTAAGACCCAACACCATGGGTCTTCTCCAGAAGACGTGAGGGAGATGGGAGAGAAGAACTCTAAAGAAGGAAAAAGCAGGTTTTACAGGAAAAGCCTGACTTGAGCTGAACAGTTAAAACCCCTTGCTTTTCCCTGCGTTTCCCTTATCTTCTGTCAATAGTCACAGCTAGAGTCAAAGTCACTCAGGGTCTTCAGGGACTGGATGGCTGACCATAGCATCCTTCACGGCATCAGACAGTCCTTGTCTGAAAAGGGTTCTTCGAGGTTGGTCAGACCACCCGGTCAACGTTTCACCATTGCGGAACTCGGAACAGTAGTCTTCAGCCGAGCGGCGGCCCTGCTTGAATAGTAGCAAATGAGTTTTCCGCCCCCTGCCACACGGTTGGGGTTATCATAAACCTGTCCTAAAGCCAAAAAAAATCCTTCCATAGATCTCCACTCAGGGGCTTTTAGAGGGTATAGCTAATGCCCAATCCTGAGGTGGGCCCTGGAGGAGAGACAACAGTTGCTACTTTCTCAGCCTCAGTGAGAAAATAGTTGAAGCGAAAAAATAAGTTACATGATTCCCTAAAGGTTCGGAACCCGTCAGGTTTCCGTCAAACGATCAGGAAGAAGCATCTTAGACTTATGACGTATGCTAGGGTCCACAAAAACGGGGCAGGTAGGGACACAGACGGGGCGGCAAGTCCAGGTACCGGGTTAGTTATTTGGGATCCAGACGCTGCGAGACTTGATAATTAAGCCCCGCCTGCCCTGAAGCTGAGTTGTCAACTATCCAAGCGGTCGGTGACCCACAAGTCGGTACTTTATATTGACCGCGAGGAGAGTTGACTGGGGTAGGCCTGTTATAATGTAAGGGATCCGTCAGGGCACCGAATAGCACAGACAGTGTGAGGCCCTGACACTGATCCCAAACCCCTGCCCCTGCCTTTTGCGGTGCCCGACCCCTTTAAATAGGTCGGCCCCCAACCAAAAGCTGAAACTTATGAATAGCGTGGAAAACAAGCGGAAAAAATACAAACCAAAATAAGGGATAGTCAAGAACCCAAGTCCGAAAATATGGGGAAAAACGCATTTCAAGTCAGAGGCAAAAGAATAAACGTGAAACAAGCAGAGAAGAAACCAGGGGGGCACAGAATAAAGAGGGCAGTTAAAGGGCAGAAAAAAAACCCAATTAACGGGAAGGGGAGAAGAGGCAGAAGAACCTTTAAAAATACCCCAGGAGAACTAAGGACAAAGGAATTGGGGGGAAGAAACAAAAGACCAGATGGGAAAGGTAGAGCTGTCAATACCAGGAGCAAGGAGTCGGGTTTAACCCCGTGGGTGCGGGACGATTCCGGGGCCCGGCGTGGGCCAGGAATCAATCAGATGCAGGGAAAAAAACCCCAGTTACATAGGAACAAAAATGTAGACACTATGTAAAAAACCCACGGCTTACGTCGCAACGGCCATGGCCGGCGACCAGAACTAAACGCTGGGTTCTTTTGGCTGATCATGACAAGTAGCCAGGTAATTTACTTTTTAAAATGCCCTTGTGGCAAGATAAATGTTGGACAAACAAACATAGATCCGTTATACGGGTGTAAAAGCAAAAGAAAGATGTTCTTCCTGAGGATATCGATAATGTATCAAATGATAGGTCCTAAAAAAAAAATTGGCCATCAAAAATTTGGTGAAAAAAACAGGTGCACATCATTTCTCTGAAGCTCGCCATGGCATAGCTGAATTGTGATGGTGCGTATTGGAGGAAGGATATGGAAGGGCCCTGAACAGATTAGGATACACATATTGCAGCGAGAGACATTTTGGATCTTACCTTTTTAAAAAATTTATCCCCAATGGGTTAAGGGAAAAATTTGTCTGATAAAAAGGCTTAACTTTAGTGATAATTTTTTGTTTTTCCCAGTCTTTACATGAGCCAAAGATCGTCAGTGTCCATGACATTTTATAGTGAGTGCGAATTTAAGATACAATGTCCTAGGAAAGACCATTGTATGCTGGAAATATTGTATCCTGAGGCCATTACAAATTGCGGGACCACTGTGTAGTGATATTAGAACCTAATGATATGTCACCATTTAATATAGTGAGAAATCCCCTTCAACACCACACCACCTGCGTTGTAAGTATGATCACACTGTGGGTTGTCACACTGACACATGTTGCTTTCACAAAACCTCAAGACCTAACAGCTACAATAAATGTTACACTGACATACAGCTATTAATTACAGCAACCTGTGCTATTTTTTCTGTCTCAATGCTGTGAAACGAATCCCACGGCTTTTGTTTTCATTCCTGCGCCGGAGGTTCCCAGTGGGACCTCCAATGCAGTTTTGAACCTAGCCTATCAAGCTAACAAGTGATCCTAGCTTAAAGGTTGCTTTTTCAAAAGATAATGAAAAAATTTTAGCTGTTGAAAAGAATCCTGTCACAATATTAGCCCAGTCGCTGTCGAACTCCCTCTACCCCTTTTTCCCTTTCTATTTTTAGCAGGGGCTCTTTTACAGCTGATTTTTCATAGCCAAATACCCCCTAAATTACACCCCCCTTTGTGTGGTTTACCACACTCAACTTTTTAGATACAGTATTTGAAGCGAAAACCAAGAATGGGTTTTCAACAAGGATAATTTTCAGGCTTTCCTTAATATGTATCCTCTAAGTATGATCCTTTCCTGGTTTTGATGTCAATATCTGTGCATACAGCCTATCACACACGTTACATACTTGCCAAGCTAGTTCACGACAAATGACTTCCTTTATGAGCTAGGCACTACCGGGTCATAATAATGTGACTCGACTGTGTATATATTAAACAGATGCCTATAGCAAATGCAAAAAGTGACAAAAAACAGTGGCATTGGAATAATATATGTATTTATAAAATATATTTTAATATATATATATTATAATACTGAGCAATATACCTTTTACAGGTCTGAGCAGGGGGGGGGGGGGGTTATTAAGGCCGCAGGGGGAAAGGTTGCAATGGCCTACATGCCACCAAGGTAAGGACCCTTTGGTGGGTAAAAGGCCATTGTTAAATAGGTTTTTGGGCGTATTACTGTCAACCTATGTTTAACCTGTCTGTTAGTAGGCTACCAGCCATTCCGGGTGGCCCTTTCTTTGAAGAAAGCTAGGAGGGTGGGTGCTTATCCCATGGTTCCACTCCGGGATTTCCCGGCTGTATATAGGTCAGCGGGGTAAGGTGACTGGGCGTTGGCTTTCTCCAGTCTACCTTGGGGGCTGGGCGTTCTCGCTGCTGGAACCCGTGTCTGCCTGAATACACCCCCTTTGTGCTGGTTTACAAAACTCAACTTTTTAGAACGTATTTAAAAGGAAAACCAAGAATGGGTTTTTTAAAAAAGGGAAAATTTTCAGGCTTTCCTTAATATGTACCCTTTAAATTTTAGACCCTTTCCCGGGTTTTTGATGTCAATTCTGTGCATACCCCTATCACCCCCTTTACATCTTGCCAAGCTAGTTCACGACAAATGATTCCTTTATGAGCTAGGCACTGGGGTCATAAAATGTGACCGACTGTTATATTTTAAACAGATGCTTAGCAAATGTTACAGTGACAAACGTGGCATTTGGAATTATATAGGTATATTTTTATTATATTTATTATATTTTTATTTATACTGAGAAATTTTACCTTTTACAGGTCGAGCAGAGGGGGGGGGGGGAGAATGAAAGGCCGAGCTGGGAAGGTCTGCAAGGGCCTACTGCCCCCCAAGGTAAGGACCCTTTGGTGGAGTAAAAGGCCATTGTTAAATAGGTTTTGGCAACATACTGTAACTATGTTTACCTGTCTGTTAGTATGGCTCCCGCCATTCCCGGTGGCCTTTATTTGAAGAAGCTAGAGCAGGGTGGGGCTTACCCCCCATGGTTCCACCCCGGGATTTCCGGCTGTATATAAGGTCGGGCAGTAAGGTGTGGGGTTGGCTGTATCCCCCCGTCTACTTTGGGCTGGAAGTTCTCGCGCGGGAAGCCAGTGTTGCCCTCAGTCACCCCAAGGTGCTAGTGAGGGAAACACCTTGTTGTAAGCGCTCAAAAGGAGGATTTTTGTTTAGTTTTATGTTTGCGCACATTTTTGCTATCGTTTTTGTTTGCTGGTGCTTAAAACACACGGAAGAAAGAAACCGTTTGTAATATTCCCTCTGTTCATCCCTAAAGGATTTGTTATGTGATCCCGACGTGCAAGCTCAATATGGTGGAGGGATGCAAAGGGATTTTAAAAAAAATTTCCTTAAAGAGACAGCAGCAAAACATGGTCCTGCATATGGGCTTGGGGTTAAAGCAGAATGTAAACAGGCAGAGACATCCAAAATGGGGCGAGATGGTGAAACAGTTGATTCAGGGAAAACAAACCTCCGCTGATGGCGGCAAGTCAGAAAAAAGGCCCCGGGAGACCCTCGGCCCAGGCAGAAACCAACGCCGTTTATTGAAAAGACCGGGAGCTGTGAAAAGAGCAAAAAAGGTGAACATGGCTCTTCGCAAAAAAATTCAGGCCCTGATGCAAGGGCCGAGGCATCAGCGGTGGGGGAGTTCATGTCCCGTGAGCGGGGATACATGTCTGCGAAAGTGACCCCAGATGAGCATTGAAGATACCCCGGAACCTTCGGAGGACGCCGAGAGAGAGCAGCTCCCAGTGGACCGTGGGCTGAGTCCCGGCCCCCTTTCCCTAACCGGCAAAACCAAAAAAAGGGCCCTATTTCGCTGAGGGTGGGGAAGCCAAGGCTCACCAGGCTGAAAGGGAGATCTTAGCCCGACTGGCGGTCGGGGCCCCCAAAGAGTCTACACGGGAAAGTTCAATCAGCAAACCCAGGCGCCCCAAATGTATGCCCTTATCATCTCACCGCAAAGGGGCTGAAACCGGAGAGTCTTTCAGCGCCCAGGTTATTGAGGGGTCGTTTGTGATCACTTTGTAGGGCCCCTTCCCGGTGGGGGACCCCGCGCTGTGTGGGGTCGGGGCCCCCAAAGGTCTTGATGAGTGTCTCCGTTGTGGAACGTTACAGCGCCATGAAGAGTTTCCCCTGGGCTGCATCCTCTTCGCCAGTACAGGGTAAGATGTCTCTTTCCCAAAAGGGGAGAGAGAGGTCCCGATTGGGGGGATCATGGTTGGGAGAAAGGGGGGAAGGGTTGCCCCCCCCGAAATCGGACCTTTCAGAAGAGCTCGGGGCCCCCATTGTCTGTTGGCGATGTGTGGACTGTGCTGTCGTCGCCGTGCCCAAACGCAGGGGGACCCCAGGGGACTGGGGCGTTACCGGCCAGTCCTTCCTACCCCTACATTTTGAGTGGTGGTGACCAGCAGGGTGTGGGTCAAATCAACGGAGCTCCATTAAAGCACTCTGGATCGGGAGTTGGGCCCTGGTACGGGCCAATAGGGTGGGCTGGTCAACTCGATCCTGCCGTAAGGGGGGGTCTTATCCACGGGGACACAAAAGATACCCAATGCCAGACTCACCCTAGAGACTCCCTGCGGTGTCGCACAAATGTGGTTGGTTTTTGAGCTTTATTACGAAAAAGTTAAAATCGGCACGTTTTTATTTTGTCGAAATTTTTAGTCAGGGATAATTTGGGGTTAAAATCTGTGCTATTTATTAAGATCACACCCTTTTCGGCGCTTCCCGTCTTTTTTTGGGGGCCCGCAAATCAGTTACGAATAGAGCAGGGTGAGATGGGTGGACGATGATGGGAGGTAGGTTTCGAGGCTGAAAAAACAATGACCCGTTTTACATAGAACAGCCCTTCCGTTTAGCCCAGTGTCTCTCAGGTCTCAGAGCAGAAGGACGTGCCGTTGTTTTGCCCAAAACAGCTCAGCGAAAATTTAATCTATTTTTTCAAGGGGAAAGCTCAAATGTTAGTTTGGGGTTTCCTTTACAACTTGTTAGATTGGGGAAAATTGGAAGATTTTAGTAGTTAGGTAGAAAATTTTTAAAAGAAAGAAATTACCCCCGGAAAAAGTCACGGGGGGAGCGGAGGGGGGCCCCCCGGGGGCCCGGAAAAACAGAAAAGGGCTCTTATAAAGAATCTGGATAAGGTTTACCAAGGGCTTAGTGTAGACATTGCACTGAAAAAAGCTTTATTTTTTAAAGTTTTTTTATTGAAAAAATTTCCTGGATATTAACTTTTATTAGGATACCCCAAAACTTTTCTAGTAACTGAGGGCTCTTTGTTAGGTGCAAAAAAATCCACTTTTAAATTTTCAGTTACATTTCATTAGGTGTTCATTTTTCAATTTTTTCCCTTTCCCCCCTTTGTTCTAAAATCCACCTTGCAGTTTAAATTTTTGAATCCCGCAATTTTGTAGTCAGCACAAGGGGTTTTAAAGGGGCAAAAATACCAAGTATTATTCGAATACCAAATTTCAGATAGGTTTTTTCCAATTTTTGGGCCCCTCCAGATTTTTGTAGGCACCCCTGGTGAATGGAAAGGTGCCCAAAAATACCTTTTTTTATCCGAATACATTACGATACGTGTTTTTTGCACTTTTGCCCAGTCCAGATTTTTTGATAGGCCACCTTGCATTTTTAAAATTTTAATACCAGCAAATTTTGTTTGTTACCAAAGGTGAATTTATAGGTGAAAAAAATACCTTTTTTTATCCGGGAAAACATTACAGATAAGTGGTTTTTTTCACTTTCTCCCCGTCCAGAAATTTTTTGATAGAGCCACCTTGCAGTTAAATTTGAATCCAGCCCTTTTTGTAGTTTCCCAAAAAGGGGAAATTTATAGGGGCCAAAAAATACCTTTTTTTTTCCCAAAAACATTACAAAATACGTGTTTTTTACTTTGGCGCAATACAGCTTTGTTTTATTGGGGGCACCTTGCACTTAAAAAGTGAAAGGGAGCAATTTTGTATCTCCACAGGTGAATTTAAAGGTGCCCAAAATTCCTTTTATTTTCCCCAATACCCTTACAGATACGTGTTTTTTTTCACTTTTGCCCCGTCCAGATTTTTGATAGGGCCACCCCCCGCATTAAATTTGGGTTCCCGCAATTGTGTAGTTACCAAGGTGAATTGGGTAGGTGCCAAAAAAATAACCCTTTTTTTTTTTGAAAAACCATTTTTATACGCACGTGTTTTTGGGCTTTGGCGCACTACAGCTTTGTTCATTTTAGGCACCTTGCACTTAAATGTGAATGCCCG
>JAODAL010043810.1:0-33503 GCA_025379985.1 Phyllomedusa bahiana
ATGGTCTGGTCAATAAATTCTTTCAGACGGGTCTAAGGCAAAATATTCCCCCTTTGTGAAAAGCTAGTAGTTAATCTATGCAGGGGACTAATTTATTAATTGGTTAATTTATATAATCTTAATTCTATTTTCCAGGAGGATGAAGTCCCCATTGGTTCTGTTGCTCTGGATGTCAAGGAGTCATTTCCAGTTATGTTCAACTTTTCCCACCAGAGGTCAATATTGTATTAAAAACTTGTGACCGCTGCTACTAGGAAATACCCATGGGATGCAGTAGGTGGAACATGGCAAAACTGAAAAGGATCAAGTAAATTTGACAAACTCAGACACATGAAAAAACAACCCAAGGTGGCCAAGGGGACCAAGCACAATGTTAAAGTCTTGGGTATTACTGAAGTCCTGGAACTCTCTCTATTACAGCTACAAAACAAAAATATTAGTATTGCATAAAATAAAGTCATATCAATGAATATTGGTAACCTGCAGACTCCTACTTGCACTTGCAGATTTCCTCTGCAGATCTCCAAGGATAGCAAATTGGAATTTGGGGTCGTTTTTTATCGGATTCCCCTGGAGAAAACAACTGTGTATTAGAAATAGGAAAAACTCTACTCCACTGCCCTGGCTCCCCTGTGGTAAGGATTCCTTTGTTTAATGACAGCCTCTGTACATGTGATGACACGCATAGACGTAGCTATAACCATAGCAGCTATAACAAATGCTATGGAGCCCAGAGGTTAAAAGGGACACTCAGGTACAAAAGCAAAGGACCCTTATTTTCTATTGCTATCTAAGGGCGACATATCAGAAAAGAGGCGTCTCCACGTCAGTTTTAAGGCGCATTAAATGAGTGTATAGTGCCCCTGAATGGCGTCTGGTATACCTTGCATAGTATAATTGATGCTCCTAATCTAGGCACATAATTTAGGAAGATAGCATATAATTGCTAGCATATTTGAAGCGCCTCCTTTAGGCACATTCAAATGTGTCGTGCCTAGAGTATAATGCCCCTAGTTGTGGTATACTATAGTTCATTTATATAGAGAATAGGGCGTCAACAGTTCTTTGGCGCAAAATATACCCAAAAAATTATGCAGCTCTAATGGGACATGTCGCGCTAAAAGTTAGACAGCATATACTGTTGAAACCAGAAGTTTACATATACCATATAAAAAGACACATATGAGTGTTTTCTCACTATCTGACATCAGAATAAACCTTCCCCGTTTTAGGTCAATTACGATTACCAAAATTATTTGTATTTGCCAAATGTAAGAATAAAGTGACAGAGAGAGAATTGTTAAGGCATTTTTATTCTGCAAAATTCAAAAGTTTACATACATTTCATTAGTATTTGGTGGCATCGCCCTTAAACTGTATGACTTGGGTCAAATGTTTTGGATATCCTTCCACAAGCTTCACATAATAGTTGGTATAAATATTGGACAATTCCTCCTGACAGAAATGGTGTAAATGAGCCATATTTGTAAGTTGCCTTGCTCTCATCTGCCTTTTCAGCTTTGCCCATACATTTTCAATAGGATTGAGATCAGGGCTTTGTGATGGCCACTCCAATGCATTGACTTGGTTCTCCTTAAGCCACTCTGTAACCAGTTTGGCAGTAGCTTGGGGGCATTGTCCATTTGGAACAACCATTTCTGCCCAAGTTTTAACCTCCTGGCTGATGTCTTGAGATGTTGCTTCAGTATTGCCACATAATCTTCTTTCTTCATGATGCCATCTATTTTGTAAAGTACACCAGTCCATCCTGCAGCAAAACAACCCCACAAAATTAAGCTGCAGCCCCCTTGTTTCATAGTTGTGATGGAATTCTTAGGCTCTCAAGCTTCTCCCTTTTTCCTCCAAATGTAACGATGATCATTATGGCCAAGCAGTTCAATTTTAGTTTCGTCAGACCACAGGACATGTCTCCAAAAATACAGGTCTTTGTTCCTGTGCATTTGCAAACATTAATCTGGCTTTTATATGCTTCTTTTCGAGAAATGGCTTCTTCCTGGCAGAGTGGCCTTTCAGCCCATGTTGCTACAGTACTAGTTTCACTGTAGATAATGACACAATCTTACTAGCTTTCGCCAGCATCTTCACAAGGTCTTTTGCTTTTGTTCTTGGGTTGATATGCGTATGTCGGACCAAAGCATGTTCATCTCTGAGACACAGAACCCGTCTCCTTCCTGAGCAACATGATGGCTGGACATTTTCATCTTGTTTGTTGTTGTGTATAATTGTACAGATGAATGAGGTACCTTCAGCTATCTGGAAATTGCACTTAAGGATGGTCCAGACTTGTGTAAGTCCACAATTCTCTTCCTGATATCTTGGCTGATTTCTTTAGACTTTCCCATGATGTTACACACAGAAGCAGTGTGTTTCTGGTGTGGTTTAAAATACATCACATGGGTGTGTCTCTAATTAACTCAGATGTTGCTAATAAACAATCAGAAGCTTCCAAAGACATGACATCCCAAATTGTTTAACAGCATAGTAATCTTAATGTATATACCATATATACTGGAGTATAAGCCGAGTTTTTCAGCCCAAAAAATTAGCTGAAAAAGCCGTCCTCGGCTTATACTCGAGTCACTGTCGGTGCTCGGGCGCTCCTCCGAAGCGCATACAGAGGAAGACTCTATTGCCGAGAAGAGAGTGAGCGCTCCCTGCTCCGCTATAGGACTCCGGAAGGCCGCAAGCAGACTTGATGACCTCACGCCTGATGACATCACGCTGCCTGTGAAGACAGAGCGCCCAGGAGTTGGAGCAGCGAGGGGGCGAGGTAAGTACTTGTATTTTTTTTAAACAAGACCCGTCTATGGGGGAACATATATCTGCCTATAACATCCTCTACCTGCCTATATCTGCCTATGAGGGGACATATACCTGCCTATAATAGACTCTACTTGCCTATGACGGGACATATACCTGCCTATAATAACTTATATCTGCCTCTACCTGCCTATGAGGAGACATTTACCTGCCTATAATAGCCTATACCTGCCTATGGGGGAACATATACCTGCCTATTATAGCCTATACCTGCCTCTACCTGCCTTTTCAAATAGCCTATACCTGCCTATGAGGGGACATATACCTGCCTATAGGAGAAATATAACTGCTCATCTATGGGGACAATACCTGCTATCCTGTCTTGGGGACATAATGCCTAACCTGCCTATGGGAGACATATAGCTGCCTATACCTCTATGGGGGACATTAAACTGCCTATACCTGCCTATTGGGACATATACCTGCCTATACCTGTCTATGGGGGACATACAACTACCTATGTAATTTTATTGGTAACCATTTTTATTTTTGAAATTTACCAGTAGCCGCTGCATTTTCCACCCTAGACTTATACTCGAGTCAATAAGTTTTCTCTGTTTTTTGTGGCAAAAGTAGGTTTATATTCGGGTCGGCTTATACTCGAGTATATAAGGTAAACTTTTGACTTTGCAGAAAGTAATACAAAAAAAATTATCTCTCTCATTATTCTGGTATTTGGCAAATATACATAATTTTGGTTCCTTATTGACCTAAAATGGGTAAGGTTAATTCTGATTTCATGTCAGATAGTGAGAAAAACATGCAGATGTGTCTTTTTATATAGTGTATGTAAACTTCTGGATTCAAATGTAACTCAGAAAAGCTTGCTGGTAATAAAGGAGGCTTAATTGCAGTGCAGTACTGCAAGTGAAAAAAAGCACCAAAATGACACTGTGTTAAAGCACCCTCAGGGTGCTTTTACACGGTATGGTTTTGGTACAGTTTTAACCTTGTGAACCGTGTTTGGGTTGTCTCCTGGCACCATTTGGTCTGTATCCCCTTTTTCTCTATTTATGTGATGATTGTGCATAGCACTATATGTCAGTATCTCAATATATATGTATTTTCTATATTAATTGATATTGGGGTGGTATTAATTGCATCTGATTTATTATTATTGATTGTGTGGTACTATTTTTACTCTGTCTCATATTGGGATAATTACCTTGTGTAGTGCCTTCATTATTCCAGCACTGCCTTTTTATTGTGTTTTTTATTTTGTCTCTATATGTGTATATTGCAATAAAATTCAACTTGTGTTTATTATACTTTTGGGTAGTGTTGTTTGTTTGAATATATTTTGTATTCCCACTTTTTTGTATGGTTATTAGTCCCGTCTTTTGATTGGCGGTTGTCATAATATCAGGGGTAGATACTTTATGTCTCCTTAAAATTTTAATATGGTAGTTGTGCCGTAAGTTTATGTTCATACGGCATAATTGCGGAGCAAATTTCTGCACGTAATTGTGCTGCAATACGTCTGAAATACGGACCGCAATTACAGTAATTCATAACTCTTTTTGAGAGCTATGAATACCCAGCATTTTCCTTGGCGTATAAAACGTAGCGGGGAAATCAATTGACATGTCACTTCTTCCTGGCGCTTACGCACCAGGCAGAGTGTAAATGAATGGGAGCTGTCAGTGTGTTAGAAGTACACACTAGGCCGTGTGAACATATCTTTAGCTACATTGGGGCCCAGAGGTTGAGGGAGCCAACTCAGATGCAAAAACATTGTACCCTTTTGTATGAAATTGTAAATTGGTGACTTTAGTTAATCTGGCAAAATTGTTAGGCATAACTACCGGGGTAGCAGATATAGATAGCAGTTGCTATGGGGCCCAGCAGCTAAGGGGGCCCATCTCCACCTTGAGAAGAGATGCATTTACAGTTTACTGTGGATGATGGAAGGGCAGGGCTGGGACAAGGTATTCTGGTGCCCTAGGCAAATAAGGCATGTTGCACCCCCACCCCTCCCTTCCCAATGTAAAATTCAGCCCACTCCATACCTCTTTGTGCCCCCTTCCTGCATCGGATGAAGCGGAGCCCTAGGCGGTCACCTACCTTCGCCTACCCATCGTCCCTGCTCTGTGGAAGGGACAGTAGAACTCTAAAGAATATCATTTTACTTAATAGGGAATATGTACACTATAGACTCAGGAACCCATATACAACTCCCTTCTATACAAGAGGCTCCCAATCTGGCAGACTGAAGCCATTCTTGACCAGAAACAATCTGAATTGCAGCTATGTTAATACTATGTTATGGCCACTACAGGAGAAATACTTTGTTGCCCATGGTATTTTCTAGCAAAATCAGCAGTCAGATACTAATAGCCAGACCAGCAATCAGCTGATCACATTTAGGACTACATTTGCCGATGACTCAACTCCTTTAATGCACATTGCTTGCAATTAAAATAAGGGGTCAGAGTGGTTTCCATGGTGGGGGGGGGGGGCATGGCTACTTTTTATGCCCATTCAATTTTATATAGGTTCTCTGATATATGGCGCTATCATTTCTACCTTTTACTTGTGCTGCTGTTCCAGTTCCCTGGTTTTAGGTAGTGGGGATCCTTCACATTTTGCTATGGGGCCCTGCGATCTCTAGGTATACCTCTGCTTTACGTTATGTTGTTAGTCGCATTTTTTGTTGGAAGAAACCTAAATCTGAATGTCCATTTATTCTATGACAAGATGAACGTTTTTCCCTTGGAGGGGGGGGGGGAGGACTGTTCTGCAGGGAACCTGTCATGTTAAACCCCTGTATGGTCCTGGGCACCACGCTGCAGCTTTGTTTCAGAGTGCTGGCAATCTTCTTATAGCCTAGGCCATCTTTTATGCAGAGCAACAATTCTTTTCTTTTAGATCCTCAGACAGTTCTTTGACATCTGGTGCCATGTTGAACTTCCAGTGACCAGTATGAGAGAGTGTGACAGTGATAGCACCAAATTTAACACACCTTCACACCTGAGATCTTGTAACACTAACGAGGCACATGACACCATGGAGGGAAAATGGCAAATTAGGCACAATTTGTCCATTTTCACTTAGTGGTGTACTCACTTTTGTGAGATACTGTAAGTCATGGAACTGCTGAGATTCACACCTTACATTACCTTTCCATTCTATTTTTCATTTTTTACAGGTAATGTATTTAGCAAGGTAACAAGAAAGTAATCAAAGCAGAATTTTGGTTTCAAGCCTCAACCTACACTATTTGAGCGTGCTGAATCCCTGCCCCATATCGGGGTAAAGAGTTGTCACTCATTGTTTTTTATTACAAAATGCACACTGTTTTAAGCTCATTAGGGATTAACCAAACATATTCAAAAGTGGGAGGTTGCCAAGGCACAATAATAGTTGTCCACAACTGATAAGACACATTTGGACCAAAACCATTATTCACAGAAGAAATAACTCTAGCAAAAGGCTATACGTTGACTTCACCAAGTGCTTACAGGGCAACGTGGAGATGTTTAATGTGTATCTGGGAGTAGTGTCATCTCTAGTGCCAGACATCTGCTCTTTAAACTGATTCAGTATAACAATGTACATAATATAAGCTACTTTAAATTCCTAAAAATCCTATGATAAACGAAATAGAAGAAATCACATTTATGGTATTGAGATATTTATTGTTATAATATCAAGGGCCAGACTCCATTGGTAGCTCTGCTGCAGAATGGCTGAAAAAAGCCAAACCTCTATGATCTCCTGCGCTCGACACAGATATGTTTCCTGTGTGCATCCTTCCTCCTCTAACTCTGTAGTGAGTAATGTAGTGAGACTGAAGGTTTTTTGTGAGATGATGTAATTCTTGTGAGATCAGAATAAAACATCAGCTCTGACACTGCACTAATTACATAATGCCGGAGAGTTACAGCCCACTTATCAGTTGAGGTGGGCGGTGCCAGCCTCAGGTGGGCGGGGTTTTAAATGACTGACTTTTCTGGCTGAAAACTGCAGATTTGAGCACTAAATACTCGAAAACTCCAGCATCTTACAGAATAAGGGACAAAGCGCTGGAAACAGCAGGTCTGACACTACCTTGTTCTGTCCTCAGCAAGGGGGGCATAAACTTGGTGACAGGTTCTCTTTAAAGTCAAAGCCTATTTTATACTTGAGGATCAAGATTTTTTTAGATTCTGATGTGTCACTTTATCTGAGAATAACATGGTTTTACCTACTCATGTGATTTTAAGACTGTTTACTCTTGACACATTGTACTTTAATTTAGCAATTACGTTTCGTCTAAACAATCCTTGTTTCTCTGTGAAAAATATCAAAATATTGTGAACATTTGAAAAAATTTGCCATTTTTAAAGTTTAGAAATTTCTGCGCGTAAGACTAATAGTGATGTCCAAAAAAATGGTAAATAATTGAACATCTACCAAATGTCTACTTTTTGTTGGTATCATTTTTTAAACAATCACTTGTTTAGGAAATTATGGGGCTCTTAAATTATGTAGCAAATTTTAAAGAAATTTTCAAGAAAAACATATTTTTTTAAGGACCAGTCCAATTCTGATGTGGCTTTGCGGGGACTGTATGTTAGACACCCTCATAAATTACTCCATTTAAGAAACTGTACCCCTCAAGGTATTCAAAACGGCATTTAGGAAGTTTATGAATCCATGAAGTTTAAAGCAAAGACGAGGTAAAATTTCAAAATTTTACTTTTTTTTTGCAGATTTTCAATTTTTATCCATTATTTACTGGAACACAGTAAATGGTAACAGGAAAATGCAAACCAATATTAATTCCCCCAATTCTGCCATTTTAGAGATATCCACATATGGCTTTAGTGCGCAATTTGACCACGCTTACAGGTTTGTGGACATCCTAAAGTGCTAAAACTTAATAAACACCCTGAAAAAAAAAACATGTTCTGGGCTTTTTATTTTAGCAGAATGAGATGATTTTTTCATTGGTACCATTATGGGTTGCATATGACACTTTGATCGCTTTTTATTAAGGTTTTTGGGAGGGAGAATGAACAAAATAAGCAATCCTGATAGTGTTTTTATTTTTTACAGCAGTTACTGCGCAGTATTCGTGACATGTTAGTTTTACTCTGCTGGATGATACGATTGTGGCGACACTTAGGCCTCATTCACACGGCTTATTTTACCGCGGATTGGCGCCGTACTGCGCGCCGGATTTGCGCTACAGTACGGCGCCAATCCGTCGGAGTCATTACGGTAATCCACTGCTCTCATAGAGAACAGTGGATTCCGTCGCTCCTCCCCACTCGGCGAATCCGCCGGGCGGGGAGAAAGTGACATGTACATTATCCAGACGCAATACGTGCCGTGGATAATGCAAGTCTATGGGGCCGGGGAGCGGCGCCCCCGTCCCGCCCCTTATTCACGGCGGATTTGTGAGCCGGATTGCGCTCACAAATCCGTCGGGAATAAGCCGTGTGAACACGGCCTTAATTTATATATTTTTTATATTATAGTAGTTTAAAAATAAACATTTTTATTGTCTAAAACAATATTTATGTCTTCTGATAGCCATGCATTTTTTATTTTTCTATATACAGAGATGTGTAAGGGTTTTTTTGCAAGACAAACTGACACAGCGTCCACCGTACGGGTAAAATAACATGACACATTTATAGGTTAGGTCGTTATGCACATGGCGACAGGGCCGCCAACGGAAATTTCGGGGCCCCATACAGCTGAAGCATCTGGACTCCCTCCTCTCCTCGAACCTCGCCCCCCGCAACCCGACCTCCCCGCTCCAGCATGCCCACTGCCTCGCCCCCCAAAAGTCACATCACCCGGCCCCCAGGCGGGTAGCTAGGTATGTAGGCGGGAGGGCAGCTAGGTAGGTAGCTGGGCGGGTGGGCAGGTAGGTAGGTATCCAGGTGGGCAGATAGGTAGGTAGCTGGGCGGGCAGATAGGTAGGTAGGTAGTCGGGTGGGCAGCTAGGTAGGTAAGTGGCCAGACGGGCAGCTAGGTAGGTAGGTGACCGGGAGGGCAGCTAGGTATGTAGGTGGTTGGGAGGGCAGGCAACTAGGTAGATAGGCGGCCGGGAGGGCAAGCAGCTAGTTAGGTAGGTGGCCGGGCAGGCGGGCAGCTAGGTAGGTGGCCGGGAGGACGGGAAGTTAGATAGGTGGCTGGGCGAGCCACGTTTCCCTCCCTCCTTCCATCATAAAGCTGGGGGGAGAATGTGGGCCCCCCCACAGTTATGGCTGGAACGCTGCTGAGAGGAAGTCCTGGCTCAGCTGCGCTCCAGTCAGAAATCTTCTACTTACATGGGCCCTGTGCGCGCTGTAGCCGGAGTCGGGACCTCCTCTCTCTTTCTCCGCCGCCGCCACTGTGTGCTCAGCGGCGGGATGCGGAACAATTTGAGTTCATGAAGCTCCGCCCCGTGGGGTGGGGCCTCACATATTCAAATTATTTGCATCCGGCCCACAGACAGAAGAGGAGGGCCCGGCTCCGGCTACAGTACACGCAGGGCTCGTGTAAGTAGAAGATTTCTGACTGGAGCGCAGCTGAGCCGGGAGCGCGGGCCCCTCCCAGCACCGCCGATACTCACCAGCCATCACTGGGTCCTATGTAGAGCGTGGCGCTCGGCTGCGCCGTGCTCTACTGTGCGATGTACCATGAATGAAATAAACGGGCCTGCTTGAAGCAGGTCCCCTTATTTCTCCGCCCCTGTATGGCGGCCCTGCATGGCAATACCAAATATGTGCACTTTTTTATTTTTGATCTTTCTTGGGCTGATTGGTATTTGTAATGGTCGGGTTTGTTTTGCTGTATTTTTTTTTTCACACGGTTACTTTTTATTTATTTTTGATTTTTTTCACTTATCCCACTCTGGGACTATACTTGGTGATCATTAGATCGCTGGTATAACTCAGCTATAATCAGGGGTGTCGCTAGGCTGTTTTATTCGGGGCTCGGGCCCGAATAAAACCCCCGGTGCCCCGAGTCTCCCGGGCTCCAGGCCTCTGCGCTGGGCCGGGAGAAACCCGACTGGCTCTTCAGCTGCATGTGCGTCCGTGGACGCACACACATGAGGGCTTCTGCGGGGCAGAGAGCGAGCGCTCCCTGCCCAGCAGACAGTGTCGGACTCGCCGGACCTACACCGCGAGGCTGCCGGGTCCTCACAGCGCTGAGCACCCGCGCGGCCCCGTTGCCTCAGCCGGCAGCGTCGCGATGACATCACGTCATGCGACGCTTCTGCCCTCGGGCGCACACCCGCGTAAATAGGCCGTGCGCCCCGAGGAGCTGCCGGAGGAGCGCGGGCTGAAGAGGAGCTGGGCCGGGGGAGTTAAGGTGAGTATTAATGTTGTTTATTTTTTATAGCTTTTAAACCTGTCTCAGTGCCCTATATACTGCCTGTGCCCTATAATGCCTGCCTGTGGCCCCATATCACTGCCTGTGCCCCTATAATGCCTGCCTGTGGCCCCATATGCTGCCAGTGGCCCCCATATCCCTGTCTGTGGCCCTCTAAATACTGCCTGTGCCCCTATAATGCTGCCTGTGGCCCCCATATGCTGCCTGTGCCCTTTTATACCTCCCTGTGGCCCCCATTATACTGCTGTGCCCCCCATTACTGCCTGGACCCCCATATACGTGCCTGTGCCCCCTTTTTCCTGCCTGTGCCCCATATCCTGCCTGGCCCCCTTTGATGCCTGTGCCCCGATATACCTGCCTGTTGCCCCTATTTACCTGCCTGTTGCCCCCTATATACCTTCCCGTGCCCCCATATACCTGCCTGTGGCCCCCCATATATGCCTCATTGCCCCCATTACTGCCTCTGTCCCCTTATATACTGCTTGTGGCCCCATATACTGCCTCAGTGCCCCCATATCCTGCCTCAATGACCCTTTTATACCTGCCTGTCGCCCCATATACTGCCTGTGCCCCTATATACTGCCTTTGGCCCCATATACCTGCCTGTGGCCCCTATATACTACCTCAGTGCCCCCATATACTGCCTTTTGGCCCCTATACTGCCTTTCAATGACCCTATAAAACCTGCCTTTGCCCCCTTACCTGCCTGTGCCCCCTTATACCTGGCTGTGGCCCTATATACTGCCTCAGTGCCCCAATATTCTGCCTCATTTGCCCCATATACTCCCTGTGGCCCCCAAATACCTGCCTGTGGCCCCATTATACCTGCCTGTGGCCCCATATACTGCTTCAGTGCCCTTATATCCCTGCCTGTGGCCCCATATACTGCTTCAGTGCCCCTATATACCTAACTGAGGGGAAACTGCTAATACCTAAAATTAAGGAGTTTTTTGGGAAAATGTGAGGATTCTAAGATATTTGTGCCCAAATCCTCAGGGACGAGTATTGGCCGGGAGCAATCAGCATGAAGGTGTGAAACTGGAGGGGAGAAGAAAAGGGAAAGTGACGACGCTGATCAGAAAAGAGTCTCCGGTGAAGTTACTAAATGTAACAGCAGGTAATCACTTATTGTCTGCAGAGTCTACATAAAATAGTATCTGCCACTATAGGGCCCCCTGTATGGCGGTGGGTATATGTAATCAGAGCCCGTGTACAGCTGATAGTCACATGTGGGGGTCGCGTTTCGGTCGGGGTTTTCTGGCAGGATTATTTGGCCTTAAGTAGTAATAGTTTGGGGTCTTGGTTTTGTAGGAGGGTTTCAGTAACAATCACTTGGGCTGGTAGATTTGCTCCATGTGTAGGTGGATGTTTTGGTGACTGTTTAGGGGTATTGTCATATGAAGGTGAGAAGTTCTGAAAAAGTAAATTTGTCATTGGTGATTTTTACTGTACAGTGACTGCTGAGGAGATGGACGGGATCTGTGTGGGATGTGCAGAAAATTAGTGACAGGAACAGAGGGTTTTTCTCTGTAAAAAACCATCCACAGTTCACAATGAGGCGGGAAAAACACAAAGGGCCCGAGCCCCGGATGTTTTAGGACCCTAGCAACGCCCCTGGCTATAATACATTGTATAATGTCTATGCTGTAGTGTATTACACCAACTGTCAATTATCCTGTCCCACCCTGCCCAGGCAGAGCCTGACAAGACTACATCACAGATAGCCCGGAGGTCATTGTCTGACCCCTGGTTGCCATGAAAACCGCTGGAACCCAACCATCTTGTTGCAGGGCTTCCGATAAAGGTCAGAGGGAGCTCACTACCTCTGTCATATTCCTTCGCTGACACGATCTCTATTGATCGCAGCAGCTAAGAGGTTAAACTGGCGGGAACGGAGTTAACTCCACTGCCGGTGCCCAGCTGTGAGTCACCACTGGGCTCCCGCAGCGATCATGTGGGCACGACCACCATGATGTTTTTGTACCTCATAGGGCATAGGGCATTAACAGCCACTGCACCATGACGTGCAGGAACATCAGGGTGTGTTAAAGGGAATGTGTCATCAAAAATGACTTATTGTTTAACTGACATTTTTATGTTAAACACATTTTTAAAGATTTTTTTTTTTTAATTTTCCATATAACTTTCAATATTTTTTAATAATTCTTCAGTCATGTAGTTTTCCCTTTGTCCACTAGGCCTAATAATAGTCTAACACTTCCTGTTCTGTAGAGAAAGATTTTCAGTTGTCTGCTCATTATCAGCACAAAGAAGGTCAAACTGAAAGAAGACACCAGTGTGAATAGATAGGATCCACCAGTCACAAGAGGAGATAGTCACAGTTCACCCTCCCCCCCTCCCTGCACACTGATTTCTTCCCAGGTCACAGAGCATGAGTAGAAAACTCTCCTATAGAGGTGAATGGGACGGAGTCAGTCTTAAGTCTCCTATGTGCATGAAGCTACTTTTAAAGCATTTTCTCTGACTGCTGTTAAAGCATGCAAAACAAGGCTAGTGGCCAAAGTATAAACTTCAAGACTTAAGAATTATTAAAAAATATTGGAAGTGATATGAAAAATTTTAAAAAAGCAACCAAAAATTCCTAAAATTGTGTTTAACATAAAAACGGGACTTAAACAATGACTCATTTTTTTGATGACACATTCCCTTTAAGGGGTTAAAGGCAAACTCCACAAAGGGTACTATTTCATTGTTTATAATGATATGCTATATTCCTTCCATCAGGATCATAAAATTATAGTAAAAGAGAAGTGGGAAAGGGATCTGAACCACATGTCCAAGGATCAATGGTCTAACATTCTGTCATGGATGCCTAAATTGGCTGTCAGTGAGGCACAACGGTTTTCACAGCTACTTTTCCTGTATAGAGAATATAAGGCACCAACTTTGCTACATAAAATTGGACTCAGACCAGATTCCACATGTATCAAATGCTCTAGACCTGAGGCTCATATTTTACATATGTTTTGGGGATTGTTTTGGCATTGGGGAAACTTTTGAAATTTACATGTTAGAGACTATTAAAAAAAGTATATGGGGCAACAGTTTCCTGCAGAACCACTGTGCTGTGTGCTGGGGTATGGACAGAATTACCAGTAGATGTACCTATATCCTTAGGAATTGGCAGAAAAGTTATATGCTGCCAGGAAGGGACGTTGGATACACCTATTACACCCCACAATATTATAGTTCTATTTAAGGATTTCCATTTAGGGGTATATACCCAAAACCTTTATATTACCTGGGAAGTACCTATCCCCCGCATGTATCTTGTGTGGTAGTGCTGTTTGGAGTCTATATGTCCCCTGATGAACCTCTGTTATAGATTGTTACAGAGGGGAAACGCGTCAGGGCACAATCTGCATTGGGACACCGTCATATGTATTATATTTGCTGTTTATATCTATGCGTTCTTTCAGTGTCCTTGATACTTTAAGGGGGTTAGGTTTGGTGGGTGAGCCACTGTGGGCGGGCCTCCCCCCTTTGGGGAAAGATTTACTCTGCCTGATTAGTTGTCTTTGTAGGGTTTTTTAGCTTTGTGATATTAAAAGGGAAAATTTTTTTGACTGGTTATTCCCCCCAGGCGACTTAAATTCGGCCTTAATGCGACTTAATTCCTGAACCCCCTCCTTATATTTAAATGTGTTTCCCTATTTTGATTGGACATTTTTTGTTTGATACTATCCCAATGTTTTGGGATTTGGTCCCTATTAGGGGTTTATACTGTTTTTTTTTAAATTGGGGACTAAAAAATTTATGTTTTAAGAAGCATTATGTGATTCTACTTCACCCACAACCCAAAATATAAAAATAAATAAACATATTAGTTCGACTGGAAAGGGGGTTTTATATTGAAGGAATATTATAATATTGAAAGAATTTGGGGACCATGGTTTGGGCCTCCCGGTTCCCATCGGATATGTTTAAAGGGATAGATTGCTCCCGGAAATGTGGGGAGAGTAGGTTTAGTGAATTGCGGTTAGTTGCAGAAGGAGAGGGTGCACATCAAGTCTACACCCCGGTGTAAAAGTTTTATGCAAAAGGTGAACTGGAAATCTAAGCCTATATTTTTTTGTACTAAATTTCCCTGGGATTTTTGTAGAAAACGCTGGGTTTTGGGGTGCCTAATAATTGTCAAGTACACTGGAACTTTAAAAGTTATTACAAGGAATAAAATATATATATTTATATATAATATTTTAAAAATAATATATTTTATTTATATATATTATTTAAATTAATTTTATATATATATTTAAAAAAGGGGAAAATAACTAGGGGGCAGAGGAGTAGGGAAGGGGGTAGGAAAGGGGAAAAAAGATGGTGGTAAAACCCAACAACTTTTGGGGCTCTTTTATACCCGAAACCCACACACTGGCCCCTCCCTTGCCCAAACCCCGAAAACCCCAAGAAATCACTTTAAACCAAACCAACCCAAATTTTATACTCTCCTTTCAGAGTTCCCTTCTCTAGTAGATGTCCTTTTGATCCAAGGTCAACAGCCCTTTCTGCAGGTCACATTTTTTCAGTAAAAAAATTTGAGACTCTCGGTTCACTATTTTGATCAAAAGATGTTTAAGCTGCCCCACTTTCAAAATGGGATTTTTCAAAATTGGGGATCCTATGCTTTCTTTACCCCTCAATGAGCCAAACACCTCTACTGGGTCAAAACCCACCTCCCTTATTCGAGAGAAAAAAAAATAAAACCCAACCTGAAAATGCCCCTTTTTATACAGCCTGGGAGTGGGGGGGACAGAAACCCAAAAGGAAGCACCCCCTTTCCTTCCCATTAAAGGTTTAAAACAATGTACACCAAAGGGATAACGTTGTTTTTTCACACAAAAAAATTTTTTGAAAAAAACGTATGCAAACCCGGGTGCCACTGGGGGGCTGCGGCACAATGTAAAATTTTACATGTACAACACAGACCGCCGCCAGCGGCACTTTTCTGCAAAAGGGCAATACCTACGTGGAAATCCCTAAGAAGCATTTTTGCTATTTTATACATGAAAAAAATTTGAGACTCTCGGTTTCACATTTTTTTGATCCCAAAAATGTTTAAGCTGCCCCGGGCTTTCAACGTTTACATTTGGGTTTCCCCCCAGGCCCCCGGGTTTAATTTATTTTTCACATGTCCCTGTATAGTGAGGGGTTAAACAGTCTTGGTTTCCTGCCCGGAGAAAAGGTAGTTTCCCCTTTAAAAAGGTTTTTTCCCGATTTAAAGGGTTGGGGGTTGGGGGGCCTCCCAAAAAGGGTATTTAATTCCCCTTTTTTTAAAATATGTCATTAAAAAAATGAGGCCCGGGGGAGATTTACAGCCTGACAAGATGCCAAATTGTTTCCTGAAAGTTTTTTAAATTGGGAAAGACCAGGACACTGACAGGAGCTGATCTGGCCCCCGCTTTTCGTTGTCTGCCAAATTCTTTATTGTTTACGGGAACATGAAGGGGCTTGCAAGGGGCTGGGGGAGAAAAAGTTTGTGAAGGGGGCCTGTGTCTTTTGTTTTTGAGAAACCACTGGTTGAATGAATTTTTGAAGGGGGAACAAGGGAGAAACTCCCGGGGGCTCTGCCCCACCCCCCTTCCCCCTCCCCGTGACTGGGGGCTTTCAGAGTTTTAATTTTTTCCCCCAGCAGTTTTGAGGCAAGGAACGCTTCTTGGCCCCAAAAACCCCTTTAAGCTTGTTTCTTCTCAAACAGATGGCAATGTCCATTGTTTATTTTATCAAACCGGATTTTCAACATGTTGGAGAGGGTTGAATGTATCTTTGGTCTTTGATGAAACTACCCAGTCTTTTCTTTCTTGTTTTTGGTTTTGCAGGGCTTTAAACCCCTTTTGCTGGGGTAGAGTATATTTTAAAAATCCCCTTTCAAATCCCCAAAAAGATTAAATTTTTTCCCTTTTTGGGGGTTTGGGGCATAGTGAGGGTACAAAATACTAGGCCTGCCCTTAACGATTTTTTTACTTTGGGTGTTTTTGGGTTTAAAATTGTTAACTAGTGGGGGAGGTGGGAATTACCTGGGGAAAATAAAATTTTTTGTGAGAGGAAAAACTCAGAGAAACAAAAATGTTTTATTCCCTTCTGGGCCTCCTCAAAGGGAGCTGGGCCCCCCCCCCCCCCCCCGGTAGCCCTTGCACCCCCTAATAGCCCACGCCCCGTAGGGTTTTCAATTTTTGGGTTTTTTTTCTATATCTGATTATTGCATGCTTTAATAAAAACGGATTAAAAAGCAATCATACAAAATTTTTCTTTTTTCCAAAAAATTTTTTGTTTTTTGCAAACCCCATACACGATTTATTTTAAAAGATTACACTCTTAAAACGAAAAACTTCATACTGACACCATTTGTAATTTACCCTACACAGTCATGGGTTGACCCGTCTCCCCAGCGGGAAATTTGCACTGTCTTTTTCTACTTTTTCCCAAATTTTTCTAAACAAAACTATCCTTAGGAATGCCGGAGATGCGATCAACGCCGCTCTGACATAAACCAAATTTTGGGTACCGTGAGAATTTTATATTTTGCTGTTAAAACCCCCCTACCGTTAAAAATTTTTCTTTTAACCATATACACTTAGGAACCTGCCTCTATTCTACAAAGGTCTTTTTTTTTTAAGAAATGTTTTTTTATTTACAGCAAACATGAAAATAAAATCTACATTATGATACAATGCAGTGCTGATGATTAGATATGTGCGCTGATATATAGAAATATAAGGAGAGCTAATAACCATGTTGGCTCTATTCACACTGATATTTTCTTAGACAAATAATTCCCATGGATCCCATTGACTCCAGTTGTTTGGGGGTTTTTTTTTGGGTCATCATTTGGTTTCGGTTTGTCTCCATTTTGTTTTCACACGCAGAAGACCATAATTAGGGTATGTTCACACAATGTACGCGCGCAGTACGCCGTGTGTTTTGCGAGCTCGCGCTGATCAACGCATACTCCCGCGGCGCAGGAGGACCGGAAGCCCGCCGGCCCCGTAGACATGCATTAGTTATCACTTATCTCCCTGCACGTACAATACGCTCAGAGGAGGCGTAATCCATAGTTCTCTATGAGATCTATGGATTACCGTAATTATTGGGCGCATTTCCTCGTGTATTAAGCGCAGCACAGCGCAAAATACGCTGCGAAATGCGTCCCAAAATAAGCTGTGTGAATATACCCTTAGACTGTGAGGTGGGCTTTCCCAGTAAGGTAACCCATAGCTCCTGTGGAAAACATTGCATGGCGGGCCAGTTTTTACAAAAAATTATAGTTGCAGTTTTTCTAACTTAGCAACAAAATTGACTCCTTTTGTGTCTATATTAATGCTACTATGATTTTAGGAGAGAGCTGAAAAGATAAATTAAGATGTACTTTAAATTTTTGCATAGGCTTTAATCACTGAAAGTGAGTCACAGCTTTCTCCATGTTATGGCTGTTGTGTTCCCAGTAGAAAAATCTTGAAAAGCCTTTAACTATAATTCTCTACCCAGTAACAAAAAAAATAAATAAATGAAAAACCTAACACAGACCCATTAAGCTCTTAATTAGATACTCTTTCTGCTCATGTTGGTTAACAGACTATAAGGCTGCGTCCACATGGTCAAAAACCATCCAGCAGAAAATCCATTCAGTGGGGACTGTTGAATGGATTTTCTATTAAAGTCTATGAGGATAGTTGACAGTTGGTTTACAGACGGCTTTGAAATCCGAAAACGGTCTGTAAGTCTGACCGAAAATCCTGCCATGAGGACAAGCCCTAATATTACTCCAAATGCTAAGAAGACACCTTATCGAATATATTTGTCTGGTTATTTTCCCTGTAAGTAGGGCTGATAAAAAGTATTTCCTGCTTCTCTAATGGGTGCCCTGATGTCTATTATCAGGGCCGCCGTTAGGGGAGTACAGGCAGTACTCCCGTACGGGGCCCGGCCGGTCTATGAAGCAAGGGGGGGCCCGCCGCCGCTGGCGGGTACCGTCCCCTTGCTCCACAACAATGGTACAGAGAACAGGTGTTCTCTCTACCATGATGCGTGCAGCATATGTGGCGCCTGCGCCGCTGTATGCGGCTGGGGCCCGGCGGCGCAGCGCTGATAGGAGTGGGGGGGCCTCCCGCTGCAGGTCAGTGCCTGCATCTATTATACAGTGCTGTTTTTATGGCACTGCACAAAAAAACCTGTTAAAGGGGTTGTCTCACTACAAAGATTGCTTTTTATGTTAAAGATCTTGCAAAAACAAGTCACTTTGTAATATGTGTCCATTAACAGTGTCCATTCCTAGATATACCTCTTGTATGGGCTGCATCAGCTCCTCAGGTCGCTATAGCTACAGACCTGTTCTATATCCCCTGATTGGCTGCCAGCGCTGGTTGCTATAGCTACAGACCTGGTGTCCTCAGCAGCTCTTCACTGTAGGCCAGTAAATGCTAGTAAATCCAGAAAAAAGGCCCTTGAGTTCAAAAATGTAAGAGAGAAAACAGGACTGAGATAAGATGAATCAATGTAGCGAGACAACCCCTTTCACAAACACATAAAAAATACAAATGGATGGTCATTTATAGGTTAAAGTCAATGGGATCTTTAGTGCTTCCATTTCAATTCATTAGAAACTTTGACTCAGACGTGAGCAGAGCCTTTCTTGAAAATGTAAAACACATATTGTAAAAGTAGTAGAAAAATATAGGGTAAAGTGTTGGGTATATTGAAGTGTTTGTGTATCCGTATTTCACACTTGTATCCCCTTCCCTCCATACAGTATTTGCACATCTAGCACTTTCAAGCAGCTTTTCTCAACAATTTGTTCCTTCAGATTTTATCAGTCTTTTCTCTTCTTCTCCATCTACTGACATTCATATTCCACGGCAGGAGGCCCACGCACAAGGTTAAAATATCCAGCAAGAGCGCCCAAGTCAATGGATAGAGATCTCTGCCTCCGCAGCAGCTCAGACTCCTCGCTCGTGTACAAAGAAGAATCTACAGAGAAGGATAAAAAAAAAGTTACAAAGTTAATGAACTATGTAAACCACAAACAAAAAATGCCCATTACTTTAGAACAGTCTGAAGCCCCTGAGACATTGATGTGGTCAAAATGAGTCAGAAGACTCTGGGCACTTCGACCTAATAATTATTCAGTAATGCTGGAACCAGGGGCGTAGCTATAGGGGGTGCAGAGGTAGCGGCCGCCACCGGGTCCTGGAGTCTTAGGGGGCCCAAAGGCCCCTCTATCGCATAGGGAGATACCAATTTTAAAAATAGCACATGGTAGGTGGGGGCCCTTTTATGGATTTTGCACTGGGGCCCCAAAGCTTTAAGTTACGCTTCTGGCTTGAACCAATGGCTAGGATATGACAACCTCGTGAAAATACTTAAAAAAGGACATCCACAACTATTAAACCCGATCTGTCCTGGAAATTTAGGAGTTGTGGCAGCTAACCCTAATTAGGTGAGATGTTAGTTAGGGTCCACATCATTTTATGTAATTTAACAGGATTCTACTGATCATCTGATTGTAAGATTTTGTGGCACTAAACCCCCTCTGCGACCACTGATTTTACTGGGGAGTTATGTCCGGGTTCATGATAAACACAAAAGGTAGAAAGGGGCGCACTTTAAATAAATGACCATCCAGACAGAGATAGCCACCAATACCTTGAGAGAAACCCTATACAGATCCCATATACCCTACCCAAAAATAAAAAGGGGTTTCTTTCGAAGGGAAACCCCCTTTAACCATACAAGAGAGCAAAATAATCAATGTGCGCCGGAGACAACGTGGTGCCCAAAATTTTTTACACGTAAAACAGCTCTATTTTAAGCTTCCTCCAACCACATGGGCAAGACATTTACTTGGGAAGCTGGCGTTAACAAGTTAACCTGAATGTTGAGGAAATAAAATAGGCTTTGTAATACACCACTGAGGTTCTAAAAAGACAAAGATACAATCCCTAATCTGATTACTAATTACGAGGGGAAAACACCCTGAAAAGGCTGTCTACAGGTGGGTAATGCTGGCTTGGCTAAATATCCCTTTTGCTTTCCAAAGACCCAGTGGGTCAAAAGCAAATTGAGGATTTGTTACATCCAATAGCGGAGCTTCTCAGCTCATTTCCCATAATGCCTTGTGATATACTAATTACAGATTAAAACAGGATGCCACACACCTTAGGTAAGAGGAATGGTACTGGGGTGCTTGTGGGAGGGATAACCAATCCTGTATACAAATTCTCCAAAGATCTACAGCACACCAAAGGTTCTCAAGCAAAAACATGATTTACTTATATATAGAATCGACAGATCTCCAGTAGTTTAAACAGCGTGAACATAAGCATTTGGGGGAGATGCCAGACCAACTTAAATGATTTAGGCCATTGGCCGTCATCAGGAGTGTCTGGAGAAGCGTTTAGGTACTGGAGATGTCTCTAATTACTAACCGGATAAAAGTCTTCTTTACTTTATAAAGTGTTTCCAATAGTAATAAAGGTCATTAAAGATATTCACATGATAATAAGAGGAAGTTGTGTTTGTTCCTTTTTTCATTCTATACAAGTTCTCCTTTTGTGCTACCTAGACTTAATTAAAAAGTGGAAAATCTAGTCTCTACGGGAACAGGACATGGGCGAAGCTACAAAATGCAAATATATTTTATGCCACTGGAAAACATAAGATGGTGTCTGCTATATAAACCTTATTGTAAAAGTCTTAAAAAGCTACAAAAATGGAGGAATCAACTCAGTAGAGTTTACAAAACGTACAGTCGGATTTGGAAGTCAACAATGTGTCTGCATTTTACTGTTAACACCAGCAACTTCCTCATTTATATTGAACTGGGATTATCATAGCTGGTCCAAATTCTAGGACTGTAATTTAGAGTTTAAAAAAGTACCTAAAAAGTAGGCGAATTGTGGATGCCCAGTGGTCCGCAGTAATCTGTGGGGAACACTGCACCAACTGTTCAATTTCCTGAAGCCAAAGAGGTAATAAAACAATGCTGTACATAGTGAATACTGAAGTCAATATATTGTCCATGTAATATATGCAGTGTCCTTCCAGATATTAACCTATATAAACGGTAAGCTACATATACACAGAAGAGTTGTGTGCACAGGTACTGTATGTGGGAGTCCATGGGGCTTTATACAATGGAGCAGTAGGCAATTTGCCACTGTATTCAGCTTTGTATTCAATACTTCTATGGGAAAACAGAGTCATAACATGGAGTATGCCACACCTGGAGGCAGTGGTAGTAAGGCCCCAAACAATCTATGGTAGTTGTATAACTTTTAGGTTATGCAGTAGAAGACTCCTGAGGATAGGCTCTTAATTTAGGTTAAGCAGGTGGACATGCTTGTGTGCTGAGTTTTTTTACTATTCTGTAATTTCTTTCAAAATATAGTTTCCATCGCTCATAACCTCCTTTAGGCTTTGTCCACAAAATTAATATTTCAAGTCGGAATCCACACGGTTTCGGAATTGAAATACTTGTCTAAATCCCAAAGCAAACCATTCCTATGGGCAGCATTAGAAAAATACGTGCAGCTCATACAACACATATTTTTGGCGCTGAGTTGTACTCCGTATGAACTTAGATCTTGTTGATTCTTTGGTTGTATTCCACTCCGAAAACGTGAAAATCTGCTATTGATATCAATGGGGATGGCTAAAAACATAATGTAAAATGTGTCCAAAACATTTGTTTGTGGTTTGTTACATGGATCACATCCAAAACCCCATAGAAATTAATGGAACTCCTTTTTAACTGGAAAATGCAAGTTCGAAAAAACAACCCAAATCCACAATAACATGTAAAATAGTAGTTGAAACCCACGGAGTCTGATGGGTAAATTTTGCTCATCTTGTGGATGTACCCTTACGAGAAGTAAAAACTGCCTCTTATTTGTATTTCTAAATATCTCCACTCTGCCTATAAAGCACATGTCAAATGTTCCTATTTCATCATCCTTGAAACTGGAAAGACTGGAAAAACCAACAAAACGTAGATGTTCAGACAGATCAACAAATATAGGAAAAACATAGTAACAAATTTTACCTGTGATGTTTTCAGGCAGCTCAAGCTCCTTTTTAAGCATCCTTTTCCTTTCGAGCAAAGCGGTGTCCAGGCTCTGGCATCGAGGCTGGTCCTCCGGAGGTGGGTTCAGTGCTTCGTGTTTCAGGAGCTCTGCTGCAGAAGGTCGCTGGTTTGGATTCTTATCCAAGACTGAAACCAAAAAGTCTCGCATGACAGGACTGCAGTCCTCAGCGACATCCTCTAATGGAGGAGCTTGCTTGTGTATCTATAGGAAAACACAAAATAACAGAAACTGCATTTAGACTACAGTATCTCAGATTTTTATGGGCTTTCGGTTAAATGTATACATCCCAACCCTCGCATTTCTTTCCAGGAGATTTCAGGAAGCTGAGACACAAAAGGCAAACCCTGTTCCCAAAATGGGTTTTCCTGGGCAGGGCAGGAATGTTCCTGGAATATCTGGGACAAAGTTAAAATCTCCTGGGATTGGGATAAAAATGGTTGCCTACTATGGTTAAATGATTTGAGATTCTAAATTATATAAAACACTCCAAAGTGACCACCAAGCTAAAAAAATAATATTTTTTTTTTGCCTGGGATTTTTTACCTGAAACCTTGGCACACTGGCAGGATCTCTTTATTGGTATGGAACAAATGAATGTATACCAAAAGTAGAACTTTAAAGGGTTTATCTGGACCTTTAAAACTATCTTAATCTGATTGGTAGGGTTACCAAGAGTCAATGTCCCATCAATCCAATATTGATGGCCAAAGCAGTCTCCTCTCCAAGCTTACAGTGAAGGAACTTGGAAGCAGATAGCTAGTCATGATGATGAACTGTTTTACATTCAAGCAATACAAAAGGACTAAGCAATATTTATTGCCACTTTGCAAAATCCATTCCAAGGCCAGCTTGCGCAACTCACCCCTATTCATGTCATGTGGAGTTCCAAATCTATAGCCGAGAAAGTGTGTCTGGGTATTCTGAACTCCCATAGAAATGAACGGGGAGATCGGTGTAAGCACGGCCATCTTGCCATCCTCTGAGGATGGCTCATAGCAAGCTACAAACTGGCCTCAGAAGGGATTTTGCGAAGTGGAAAACCCCTTTAAGCACTTTCTAAAACACCCACTAGAATAAATTGCAGCAAAAAGTAACTTACAATGTACAGGTAAGAGGGGTATGCAGATCGAGGGTATCTTTTTACCCAGGGTGGATTTCCTGTCTGCATATGAATGATAGTGGCACCCATGCTATAAATATCAGCTTTAGTTGAATGCCCTCTGCAGAGAACAACTTCTGGACTCATGTAAATCTGCAAAAGAAGAAATAAAATAATTGACATCTTTCTTCGGCTCTTGCTGATCAATTTCTAGATGCATCCATATATTCCATTTAAATCAACTGGACAGGCGTATGGGGAATTTATGCCAGTGTTATTGTAAAGTGTGGTGGATTAAGATGCACCAGATTTATTAAGAGGTGCAGGCCAGTGGTTTCCCACTATAAAAAAAAGAAAAAAAAAAGGCTACTTGACATTGGGCCCAGGGTGGGCAAAAAACAAAACAAAAAACTGATACTTTCCTGTCTCCCACCACTGCTGTTCCAAAGCTCCCCAGCTCCTCTTCACTAACACATTCTCATCTGCTAGAGGGGCTCAGGCTCTATTGCAAATGAATCGAGTGTAAGAACCCAGACGTGAAGAAAAGGGGATCACCATGGAGCTCCAGAGCAGCAGTGTTGGGGACAGGTAAGTATCAGGGTTTTTTTTATGTCCACCTTAGCTCCAATGTCATGCAATTCATTATTTTAGTGGACAACCCCTTTAATAAATTTAGTGCAACTAGGCTTGTCTGTGCACCATAGCAAAATCTACGACAGATTTCTACTGTGAGTTAGCAAATTTCAGGCATAAATTATAGCAACGCTATTTGGCCATGGGAGGTCATGTCACCTTCTACAAAGTCTTGCCCACTTTTATAGAAGTGGCATGAAAGGCACAAACTGATAAGTTGCAGATTTGTCCCCTTAATGGGTTCATGCCTAAATTTGTGATAACTGGTACAAACCAGGTAATAAATTCTTTATAGAGCTAATAGCTAATATTCCAGCTACCGGCATACTTTACTATAGGCCCTTTTCACTTTATGCATTGCATACTGTTCTGCAATATGTAAAAAATCTAAAGCTGTTTTTTCTGCTATGTTTATATAAATGAGACAATCATCAAAATTTGGCAGTAACCAATATACAATAGCTATATGCTGTATATATCCAAGATTAGTAATGTATTTGCACAGTTATTTAGCCTAAAGTTAGTTAATGACTTGACATTCTGCACATCACAAGCTAATGAAATATCAAATGACATCTCAAGCTAAAGTTTGCATAGAATGTACAGGCTCGGACTTGCCTGCAGGGGAATAGTTGAAACCTCCAATGGGCCCCAGGGTATTGCAGACCTGGGATTGTTTTTCAGGGAGAACGGCAGAGAAAAGAGACCCCAAAAATCAATCCATGGGGGACGGAAAACTACGGGTGGGCCCAAGAAACAACTTTATGGATGGACCCAGAATCAATCCACTGGTGGGACCCAAGAATCAACTCCACTGGTGGGACCCAAGAATACCACTCACTGGTGGGACCCAAGAATCCCAACTCCACTGGTGGGACCCAAGAATCACTCCACTGTGGGACCCCAAAAATCAACTCCATGGGGGGACCCAAGAATCAACTCCACTGGTGGGACCCAAGAATCAACTCCACTGGTGGGACCCAAGAATCAACTCCACTGGTGGGATCGAAGAATCAAATCCACTGGCGAGACCCAAGCTCCCCAGTCCGACACTGGGTACTTGATTACGTAATTGTCAAGTGAAAGGGATATTCGCATCTCAGACATTTATGGCATACCCCACCTGTCTGAGTAGGGAATACCTCTCTAGAGCTTGCAACATCTGTATGTGCATAGTTGTACTGATATATCAAGTCCTCATTCTGGAGACCTTCTCTTTGGTAGATTTTATCATTCACAAGCTGTTGTGTGTCATGATGCATGTATAAACCAGACTGAACACAAAAAGGGGAAGAAGGAAACACGGGACATGGAACAGTCAGAAGTCCCCAGCATTCCTTCCTGATTTGCATAATATGATTTACCATCCTCCAGGATTATAGCTGTTCCCCAGCCAATATTTCTGAATAGCCTATGTGTTCAAAGCCACCAGCCGGAGCTAATTACCTCAGTTCCTCTCAAGTCTTTCGGGTAATACAGATCACCAGTCATCTGAATGCTGAGGCCAAAATCCACCAGGACAGCTTTTGTTGACATGAATACAATGTTGCTGGCTGCAAGGAAAGGAAGAACAGTTTTAAGTGGAAGTTGTAGTATATATTGTTGGCTTTTATGTGTTACACTGAACCAGAAAAACCTCAACAAACCTGATTATCAACTGCATTTCGAATATGTTATGGAAGAGTATTTTCTGATACCAATCATATACTGATATCATTAAAAGTTACTGAAGTCATGATCTAAGAACTGTGCCTGAGCAAAACTATCCAGAACCACATTGAGGTATAGGTCATGCATGTATCAAAAAATGTTTAAGGTGTATTCCAGCTTCAGCAGTGAGGTTATGTTTTGTATAATTATAAGTTATACGATTAATTCAGCACATGTATGTTCCTGTATAAGATCTCTGCTTGCAGGCGTCCAATAGACACCCATCCTGGTCAGATCATTAACACACAAGTTCATGGCTCGTTATAATTACAGTGCAGTTATCAGATCTATGTCCTGTCATCAGCTTTACAGCCAGACGTCTGTAACATGACCGGGGCAGATTTTTATCCACTGAAGGTTCCCATTGAGTGACTGCAAGCAGAAATCTCAAAGGGGTTTTCTAGTGGCAGAATATATATCTCCAAAGTATATGCCCTAAGTATCTAATAGCTGTGGGTCCCACCTATTTCAAGAGCAGAGGTCCTCAGTTTGGTGCCACAGCCACCACGAATGGAGCCGCGCTCATGCTTACGTGGCTCTCTCTATTCATCTCTATTGGAGATGCGAATATAGCCAATCACAATTAAGAGAGCCCTGCGACCACCAGCATTTCTGACCAACTCTCAATATGAAGTGGTCACGATAAATGTGATACACAGAAAAGCCCCTTTAATTAGAAGGAATTGATACAAAAGCCTATGTTGGAAAACTGTAAAAAAAAAAAAAATAATAATAATTATTTTATTACAAAATGAATAACCTGAAATTAACTTAAACTGAATTTGCCTTATTAGAGGACCTGTTGCTGTTCCTGACACATCTGTTTTAGTAATTCCTTGTGTTCCCTGTGAAATCACAATTCTGCGCCTCTTCTCTTATAACTCTGTGTCGTGCTCGTTCTCTGTTATTCCTTATAGAAATATATTACTGAAACTGTCAACTGGGTGTTGCCAATTGGGAGGGGGGGGAAATGTCCTGCACAGTCTGACATTGTCCAATCAGTGCTGACAGTCAGTGTGTGCAGGGACACGCCCCTTTGACAACTGGAATGGTAACACCCAGCTGACAGATTCAGTGATACATTCAGAGTAGAGAAGAGTCTCCAGAATTGTTATTTCACAAGGAACACAAAGATTTACTAAAACAGACCTGTCAAAAATTGCCATAGGTTCTCTTTAAACACTTAGAAAACTGTTAGGATGATTGTTACTTGCTTTCCCCAGCAATCCAAAGAGAAAATGAGAAAAGAACATGTTTGTCTCAGGTTATCCTGGTAGATAATGTATCAGCTCCAAGTGCTCCTAATGCTACATTCATACATATGTATTGGCTTCTATGTATAAGCTGATGCTGAGTGTAAGGCTATGTTCACACGGCTTATTTCAGAACGTATTTACATCGGATTGCCGATCGTAAATACGTTCTGAAATCAGTTGAAAATCAGTTGCAAATAAGTGCACTAAGTGTGCACAGTTTTGTAACTGATTTCCGACGGATTCACCATCTCCATCATTGTAGTGGTGAATCCGTCCGGAAATAATTGACATGCACATTGTTTTTCGTCCAGGATTGCCGTCGTCAATCTGCGGCGGCAATCCGGCACGGAAATACGCTCGTGTAAACACGACCTATTTTCTATTGAAATCAATAGAAAATGGGCTGTTATTTTATTTTGACTGATTTCCGAGGATTGCGATCGTAAGCCGTCGGCAAATCCGCGGCGAAATAAGCCGTGTGAACGAGGCCTAATATGTTTTAATGTTTTCCTGGTGGGGTCGATATAAGTAACAAGAAGAAATGATTTTGAAAACTTACGTTTTATGTCATGATGGATAACGTTTTTGGAGTGAAGAAAATCGAGACCCTTCAAAATATGTTTTGTGACCCAGATAATTTCAAATTTCCGGGGGTGGGGTAAAAGCTTTCGAGTTTTCCAACCATTCCTCCTTCCCCATTTCCTGTATGATGAACCATATTTTCAGATAAGATGGCTCCATATAACTCTGCAATATTCTCATGTTGGAACTGAACTTGAAACTCCACATCTGCTGGTTTGAAGTGCTCCACTGGGATCTGAGGGACAAATAATATTTGCCCTCGTAAAAAAAATTTTTAATCTAGGAAAAATTATATCATACAAAATAAAATAAAAAAGACAAAACTCTCTAAAGGGGTTTAGAATTAAGGACCTTTCACAGTTGTGCTTCTAGACACTGTCTTTTCAGGGAAATGCAACACAACCTCATTCAAGTGGATGGTATTGTGCGGCAGTTGTCTCCAGAGATGGGGAGTGCAGCTGTGCAGGCAAAAACTATGGAAGGGCTACATCTCAAATCCATTGCAGTGGCCTTTTTCAGATCTTAAAGGGATGTTCCGATAGTAAAGAAAGCTCTTCTTTACTATCGGAACATCCCTTTAAGATCTGAAAAAGGCCACTGCAATGGATTTGAGATGTAGCCCTTCCATAGTTTTTGCTCGTTGGTCTGTCGGGGACGAATAAAGAATAGAAGATAGACCTACTTCCCCTCCGGAACCCCCGTTTCATTTCCCCGGCTCCGGTCATACATCCGGATGTAACCAGTGAACTTTCAGCATTCACGTGACAGTTGCAGTCAGTCAATCAATGGCCACAGCGTCACATACACATGACCACTCTAGTCTGTGATTGGCTCCATCTCTCCGGTGAACAATGTCCGTTCACTGCTTCAGCCGGGGTGAATGGGATGGCCATCAGGACTGAACAGGAGGGTTTGGGAAGTAAGTAGGAGTCTTATCTTCTATTCTTTATTATGCCCCGACAGATCAACAAACATTCTTTACTCCTGGAACATCCCCTTTAAAGGTTCAAGATCACCAACTGATCAGAAAGTCATATGATATTACTGTACCTGAAGTTCCAGCACCCCAATGCAAAAATCTGTCAATATTCTTACTAATTTATAAAATTGTGTCTTCTTATATGACAAAGGGATCTGTGGTCCTCCCTTAGGCCCTGGAGCTAAGCTTTCATTGCTTCTTTTGTACACCTAAAACTACTAGTATTAGATGCTGGACGACAATCACCAACGGCAATCAGCACTGTTTCCTAGGGTTGTCACCCAGCTCTTTATCTACCTAAACTACTCATTTTATCCCAAGTTAAACCAGAAGTTTACATACATATAAAAAAAAAAAAAAATACACATCTGCATTTTTTTTCTCACTACTGACATAAAATCAAATACCCCTTCCCTGTTTTTAGGTAAATTGGGAAAAAAAAATTTTTTATATTTACCAAGTGCCCGAATAATGAGGGAGATAATTTTTAAGGCATTTTTTTTACTTTTCTGCAAAATAAAATTTTTTATACACAAGGATTACTATGATTAAACAATTTGGGCCAGCCCATATCATGATGTTATGTCTTTGGAAGCTTGTGATAGGTTTTTTGTAACTGTGGTTAGAGCACACCAGGAAAAGACTGTTTTTGTGGTAACATATGGGAAAGTCTAAAGAAGAATTGTGAACTTGCACAAGACTGAATCATCCTTGGGTGCAATTTCCAGGCACTTGAAGGTGCTTCGTTTATCTGTACAAGCAATTATGCACAAGTACAAACAAGATGGGCATGTCCAGAACTCATACAGTCAAGAAGGAGGGGGTTTTTGTGTCGCAAGATGAAGTGCTTTGGTCCCATAGTGCTATCAACCCAAAAACAAAAACAAAAGCCTTTTGAAAAATTGCTGGGGGAAGCGGTAAATTTGGGTTTATTCTCCACAGCGAAAAGCATATATCAACAGGGTACCGGAAGAAGCCCCTTACTCCCAAAAAAAAATATAAAAGCCCAAAAATTTTGTTTGCTAAGTTTTGTGGAGACATTTTCTTGGTCTGACGAAATAAAATTGAACTGTTGGCCCTAATGACCATCATTCGTTTGGAAAGGGAAAAGGGGAAGAACTTGTTAGCTAAGAACATTACCCCCAAATGTGAAACACGAGGGGTCAGCATCATTTGTGGGGGTTGTTTTGCTGCAGGAGGGGACTGGTCACTTCACAAAACGATGGCATCATAAAAGAAGGTTATGGGGACAATACGAAGCAATATCCAAGACATCAGCCAGGAAGTTTTAAAACTTGGGCGGAAATGGGGGCTTCCAATGGAGAATGACCCCAAGGGCATACTGCCAAACTGGTTACAAAGTGGCTAAAATAAAACCCAAGTGAGGTTTTGGAGTGGCCATCACAAAGCCCTGATCTCAAACCTATTTAAAAATGTATGGGCAAAGCTGAAATGGTGTGCGAGCAAGGGGACCCACAAACAGGTCATTACACCAGTACTGTCAGGAGGAATAGGCCAAAATTCCTACCAACTATTGTGAGAAGCTTGTGGAAGGATATACAAAACATTTGACCCAAATCATACAGTTTATGGGCAATGCTACCAAATACTAATGAAATGTATGGAAACTTTTGACTTTGCCGAAAGTAATAAAAATACCTTAAAAATTCTCATTATTCTGGAATTTGGCAAATCTAAATCATTTTGGTTCCTAATTGACTAAAACAGGGAAGGTTTATCCTTATTTCATGTCAGATAGTGAGAAAAACATGCAGATGTGTCTTTTTATATAGTGTATGTAAGCTTCTGGTTTCAACTTGTGTGTGTATATATATTATATATATATAAATATATATATTATATAATATATATTATATATATATAATATATATACATATATATATACATACACACACACACATATACACACCCCACACACACACACACACACCTGTATTTATGTAGAACATAGCAAAAATGAGCAGCAACTTGTGTGTGTGTGTATACATATATAATCTCCAAAAAATTGGGAATCTCCAAGAGAACAAAGAGTGACTTTTGATCACTATATTTACTATTTTGCCATAGGCAACTTAAACCTATCAGTTTTCTATCAAATTAAACACTAAAACATAACTTTTATTATATCTAACTCTTAACCTCTAACATACTATTTAAAAACCTGATCTCTATCCTCATCATTTAACCCTTTTTGCTTCTGAAAGGGGGAATAACTCCCTTTCTATCATCAAGTCTGGTGGAACCCCACCTATTAACAGGAGAGCCTTATATCTATAGCAAAGTACTAGTTTCAGTAAGGGATCCCAAGCCAACTATTTGGGGCAATCCGTCCCTACTCTCATAGACAACAGAACAAATAAGGCCCCTTGTGACACCGTCTTGCAGCGGGTGACACTTGTAGACAGAGGTGAGAGATCACAATTTAAAAACGTCATGCCTGACCCCCCAACATGTTTCACCAGCTAACCTGGCTTTATCAAGGCTTAGAGGTTAGCTGCGAAACAGTCGGCGAGGTCAGGCATGACTTTTTTAAATTGTGATCTCTCAACTCTGTCTACAAGTGTCACCCGCTGCAGACGGTGTCACAAGGGGGCCTTTTTTTCTGTGTCTAGAGAGTAGGGACGACTGCCCAAGTAGTTGGCTTGGGATCCCTTACTGAAGCTAGTACTTTGCTATAGATATAAGCTCTCCTGTTAATAGGTGGGGTTCCACCAACTTGATGATAGAAAAAGGGGGTTATTCCCCCTTTCAGAAAACAAAAGGGGTTAAAATGATGAGGAATAGAGATCAGGTTTTTAAATAGTATGTATAGAGGTTAAGAGTTTAGATTAATAAAAGTTATGGTTTTTTGGTTTAATAGATAGAGTTTAAGTTTGCCTATGGCAAAATAGTAAATATTGTGTATACATATATGCACACACAAGTTGCTGCTCATTTTGCTTTTTCTACATAAATACAGGTGTGTGTTGTGTGTGTGTGTGGATATATTATTTATATAGTTAATATATATATATAATAATATATATATACACACACACACACACACACACACATACACACACAACTGTATTTATGAAGAACACAAATGAGTATCTTGGTGGCTCAGGGGATAGCACTGCGGTTTGGTGAAACATGGCAGTTTAGTTGTTAGCACTGTTGACTTGCAGTGCTGGGGCCCTGGGTTCAAATCCTACCAAGAGCATCTCCCTGTGTTTGTGTGGGGAGTAATGTAAATGACAAGAATCTCTGTGCTGTGAAATATAACACCGTAATATAAGCATATAAAATAAATAATAATGTACTTGAGTTTGGAAAAACAGACAAAATCCACTGGGTCCAATATTAAAGACTTCTGTACAGTGTGGCAGAAGAACTGGGCACTCTACAGGTAGAATTGTCATTGGTTTCTTTTACAGTGGCAAAATCAATCCTGCATCTATATTGTCTTTCTACTATGTAACAATGGGTTCAGAGTGTGTCATGGAACATATTGTACTATTTAAACTTCCTTATACAGAAGGCAACAGGAAAACTGCTTATCTTATTTACACAAAGAAAATTAAAAAATGTGTGCGCCGTCTCCATGGAAAAAACTGATATACAACATGATAGGATTTTATTTTAGAAACATATTTTACATGTGAACAATCTTATGGTATAAATTTAGCAATCAATAAGTCTAAAAATACCACAAAAACAACAGTAGAGATACATGACATTTAAACTACGTGGGTGTTATGTTTTCTGGGACAAATACACCTCTTCAACCTTTGCAGAAAACCAGGTATGATGGCCAAAAATGCATAACATCTCACATCGTCCTGGTCTGTTATAGAAGGAAGTAGTAACCCTAGGCCACAGTAATGGAGGGCTTGCCCAAGAATGTACTTAGTTCAAAGTTCAAGAAGTTTTTCCACAAAAATGTCTATGTAGAGAATAGTGAAGAAATCAGGCGATACCTTTTAGAGGCTAACTGAATATATTTGATGGTGAGCTTTTGAGAGTACTAGCTCCCTTCTTCAGACATAATGTTATACATCATGTCTGAAGAAGGGGGTTAGTTCTTTTCGAAAGCTCACCATCAAACAGGGGCGTCGCTAGCTTTTTTATTTTGGGGCTCGGGCCCCCAAATAAAACACCCTGTGGGCCCCCAGTCTCCCGGGCTCCAGGCCTCTGCCCTGGGCCTGGAGCACCAACTGGCCCTTCAGCTGCATGTGCGTCCCTGGGCGCACCACAGCGGAGAGCTTCTGCTGGCAGAGAGCGAGCGTCCCTGCCCCGCAGACAGTGTCGGACCGCAGGTCCGACACAGCGGGGGCCGCCGGTCCTCACAGCGGCTGAGGACCCGCTGCGGCCGCCGTGCGCCTCAGCCGGCAGCGTCGCGATGACGTGATGTCTTCGCGACGCTGCCCTGTCCCCGGGCGCACAGTGCGTCACAGGCCGTGCGCCCGAGGACTGCCGGAGGAGCCGGCTGAAGAGGACGAACGCGCTCGCCGGGGGGAGTTAAGGTGAGTATGGATGTTGTTATTTTTATGCGTTTAACCTGCCTCAGTGGGCCCCCATATACTGCCTGTGCCCCTCTAATGCCTGCCTGTGGCCCATATCCTGCCTGTGGCCCCCATATCTCTGCCTGTGCCCCTATAATGCCTGCCTGTGGCCCCCATATCTCTGCCTGTGCCCCTATATGCTGCCTGTGGCTCCCATATCCCTGCCTGTGGCCCCCATGTCCCTGCCTGTGCCCCTATAATGCCTGCCTGTGGCCCCTATATCCCTGCCTGTGGCCCCCATATGATGCCTGATCCCCTATATACCTGCCTGTTGCCCCTATATACCTGCCTGTTGCCCCTATATACCTGCCTGTGGCCCCCATATACCTGCCTGTGGCCCCCATATACCTGCCTCATTGCCCCCATATACTGCCACGGTGCCCATATATACCTGCTTGTGGCCCCTTACTGCCTCATGCCCCC
>JAODAL010043811.1:0-33499 GCA_025379985.1 Phyllomedusa bahiana
GGTGTCCGCAAACCTGAAATTGGCCCCTAAATAAAAATCGTAATGAAAATGAGGCCCAGAGTCTATAGGTTGCTTCCTCCTAGTCTGGGGCTTTTGGTGGAGCCAAAATACAGCACTTGGGCTACATCATGGATATATCTATGAAAATGGCTGAATTGGGGAATCAATATTAAGTTGCCTTTCCTGATCACATTTACCGTATTCTTGTCAATAATGTATAAATATTGAAAATCTTCAAAAAAAAGTTACCTTTTGAAATTTACTTACTTTGCTTTAATTCCTGTGAAACACCTAATGGGTTAATAAACTCCTAAAATGCGGTTTTAAATAGCTTTAAGGGGTTGTAGTTTCTTAGATGAGGTCATTTATGGGGGTATTAACATTTCAGGTCAATCAAAGCCACGTTAGAACTGGACTGGTCCTAAAAAATGTATTATTGCATATTTTTGAAAATTAGAAAACTTACTACTAAATTTTAAGCCCCGCTCTGTCACTTGCACCTCCATGAACATCTCCAGAAATCGTCATTTTCTCACTGTGGAAACACTCAAACTTCATTGTGGCTTCTATTCATTCGGTCCTTGACTACTGTAAACTTCCTTGCTTTTCGGTCTCCTCTTGTAAAACTCTTCCCTCTCCAAATCTATCCTGAATGCAGCAGCAGGCTTGTCTTCTCTCCAGCCGCTATACTGATGCCTTACCCTGTGTCACTCACTGCACTGGTTGCCATCAGTACAGAATAAGGCATAAACAATCCACTCTCACTCATAAAGCTCTCCACAGTGCTGACCCCCATACATCTCTCAATCTCTCTGTTACACCCTGCCTGCGCTTCCGCTCAGCTACGGACATCAATACAGACTACAATCATCCGAAACCTCCCATGCCGTCTTCAAGGATTTTGCAATGCTGCACATTTCTGGAACATCTTACCTCGTACAATCAGGCACATCCAGCCTTCGCAGGTTTAAGAGTGTACTGAAAACACATCTTCTCAGGCAGGCCTACCAAACCACTAATTGTTAACCACAAACTTCTATCAACACCACATTTGATCACTCCCTACACTAGGGCATCAAGGCATTATCTGTATATAGATGTACCTGTTCATGGTGGCAGGTTCACCAAATTTTTTATTGATAAACCTTTCCCATATTTCTAACAGCATGGTGGGCCATTGTAAATGCTAGCAATTCTTCCCCTTTGTGTCCCCCTAGACACCCGCTTAATTGTAAGATATTGCAGAGCAGGAAGGCCCTTCCACACCTTGTGTCTCACTGTAAGTAGCTTGCCACTGTGTAATGTCTGTCTTTTGTCTGTAATTATACCCTTACATTGTAATGTGCTGCAAATTTGTTGGCGTATATAAATAACAGTTTATTATTATTATTATTATTATATTATTAGTTTATTTATTATTAAGCCCCTAATAGTCGTAAAAAAAAGGGACATTTAAAAAAAAAATGCCAAATAAGCAGTAAATATGGTAGATGCTAGTTTTAAAGATTTGAGTGGAATAACTATCTGTCTTACATGCAGAAATTTTTTGAAGTTTGAAATGGTAAAATTTTTCCCATTTTTTCACGATTAATTTTATGTTTTTCACAAATAAACAAGAAATTTTTTTTTGGACCAATATTTCTTATATCTTAAAAGCACAATGTGTAACGAGAAAAACAATTCTGAATCCATGGATAGGTTATGTGACAAAAAGTTATTTCTCCACATAAAGTGACACGACAGATTTAAAAAATGGGGCTCTGTCAGACAGGCCAAAACTGGGTCCGGCGGTAAGGGGTTAACAAGACAAGTTTCACTCAGAACAGGCCTCGATCATGATCAACCAAAGAAGTTGAGAGCATATGCTCAGCATCATATCCAGAGATTGTCTTTTGAAAATCGAAGTACGAGTGCTGCCAGCATTGCTGCACAGGTTACGGGTGGAAGGGAGTTAACTTGTCAGTGCTCAGGCCATACGCCTCACAATGCATCAAATTGGTCTGCATTGCTATCATCCCAGAAGGAAGCTTCTTCTAAAGATGATACACATGAAAGCCCGCAAACAGTTTGCTGAAGACATACAGACTAAGGACATGGATTGATGGAATAACGTCCTGTGGTCTGATGAGACCAAGATAAACTTATTTGGTTCAGATGGTGTCAAGCATATGTGGCGGCAACCAGGTGAGGAGTACAAAAACAAATGTGTCTTGCCTGTAGTCAATCATGGTGGTGGAAGAGTCATGGAATGTCATGATTTTGGGCTGCATGAGTGCTGCCGGGTGTGGGGAGTTACAGTTCATTGAGGGAACCATGAATGCCAACATGTACTGTGACATACCGAAGCAGAGTATGATCCCCTCACATCGGAACCTGGACTGCAGGACTGTACTCCAACATGATAATGACCCCAAAACACACCTCCAAGATGACCACTGCTCGCTAAAGAAATGAGGGTGAAGGTTCGCTTGATGCCAAGCATGTCTCTACACTAAACCATATTGAGCATCTGTGGGCCATTCTCTATTGGAAGGTGGAGGAGCACAAGCTACAAGCTACATCCACCAGCCACATGATGTAAGCTAAGAGGAGTGGAAGGAGGATTCCAGTGGCAAACTGTGTAGCTCTATGAATCACATCCCAAGAGAGTTAAGGCAATGCTCGGGAAAATAATGGAGCCACACAAAATATTGACACTTTGGGCACAATTTGTCCATTGTCACTTAGAGGTGCATTCACTTTTGTCTGCAGTGGCTTAAACATTGATATATATTAAACGTTCAAAAAGTTGGGGTCACCCAGGCAATTTTGTGTTTTCCCTGAAAAGTATTCTTTCTATCTTATCAAATGAGTTGCAAAATTGCATAGAAAACATTGTCAGCCAAGGTTGAAATAATGATTTTTTTTTTTGTCTTTTTTTTTTTTCATTTGAAATAATAAATTTTCTACTTCAAACTGTGCTTTCGTCAAAGAAATGTTCCATTTGCAGCAATTCAACATGAGACTTTGGCATTTCTAGCTGTTAATTTTTGAGGTAATCTGGAGAAATGTCACCCCATGCTTCCAGAAGCCCCTACCACAAGTTGGATTGGCTTGATGTGGACTTTATGCTTTTACCGATACGGTCAGCTGTCCCACGAAGCTCAATGGGGTTGAGATTGGTGACTGCACTGGCCACTCCCTTACATATAGAATACCTGCTGCCTGCGTCTTCCCTAAATATTTCTTGCACTAATTTGGAGTGTGCTTCCCAAAGGTCATTGTCTGTTGCAGGAAGAAATTGGCTCCAATCAAGCGCTGTAAGGGTATGGCATGGGTTGCAATATGAGTGATAGCCTTCTTATTCAAAATCCTTTTACCTTTGTACAAATCTCCCACTTTACCAGCACCAAAGCAACCCAGACCATAAACATTACTCACCATGCTTCTTGACAGAAGCGTCAGGCATCTTCCAGGCATCGTTTCATTTGTTTTGGCGTCTCACTAAATGTTTTCTGTGTGATCCAAACACCTCAAACTACGATTGTCCATAAACACTTTTTCCAATCTTCCTCTGTCCAAATGTCTGTTTCTTTTAGCCATATTTAATCTTTTCCTGTCATAAACCAGTCTTAGATATGCTTTTCTTTGCCACTCTCCCTGAGGCAGCATCTCGGAGTCGCCTCTTCTGTAGACGTTGGACACAGATCAATTTTGCGGGTACTATTTATGAAGCTGCCAGTTGAGGCTGTGAGGCATCACACACATTTGTAGGAAAATCTTCCAGTTTATTTGCTATTCTGCATGGATAGCCTTCTATCTCTCTGAACAAGATTAGGACTTTTGAGTTTCACAGAAAGTTATCTTTTTCTGGCCATTTTGCGAGTTTAATCGAACCATCAAATGTATGCTCCCCAGATTCTCAACTAGTCAAAGAAAGGTCTAGTTTTATAGCTTCTTAATCGCCAAAACTGTTTTCAGCTGTGCTTAACATCTTGCACAAGGGTTTTCAGGGTATTTACTAAAATCCTATATCTTTCTTACACGGTTACCAAACACAATGTACCATTAGAACACTGGAGTGATGGTTGTTGGAAATGGGCCTCTTTACACCTATGTAGATATTGCACTAACAACCAGACGTTTACAGCTAGAATAGTCATTTACCACATTATCAATACATAGAGTGTATTTCTGATTCATTTAATGTTAGCTTCATTGAAAAAAACTGCTTAGGAATAAGGAAATTTGTAAGTGACCCCAAACTTTTGAACGGTAGTATATATATAGATATAGTAAATTTAAATATATTTGAACATATTGGGTGACATGTGATGAAAATACTTGGGGATAATGATGTATTTAACTTTTTGTCCTTGTAAACTGAATGCCTGTCTGTCCAGGAAGTTTTGTCAAATACATTGTAAAAGAAACAGCTAAACACATTGTATCCTCTTTAGTATGCAGGAACTCTTTTATCTTATGCCACATTTGACACATAAAGTCCATTTTCTTTATTGTAAAGTGGAAGCAGAGCTAGATCTTCTCTAAGTGTTGTAAGAACTTACAATGAAACTGATACCTTTTTTTCATTCCAATGTCACTTCAGGTAGTGCAGAGTAAAGGGATTACCTTGGTATTGCTGACCTGTGCTCATTGTGAGAATTAATGGAGTAATTTAAGCCCAATAGAGATAACAAACAACAATATGTGAAATAACATTAGCTGCTGCCATTTCCCATGAAGTCACTAAACACTTTTAAGGAGTTACTGGTTCTTTAATGTCTAGAAGCAGTTCTGTAGCTAAGGCTCTGTTCACATCTTGTTGTGAATATGTTCAACACATACATCTGGGAAGCTAACAGTGCGCACGTCAAATGAACTCATAAACCCTTTATTCTGTTGATGGAGGCAAAAGAAGTGTCTGTTTTGATCGACATATGGTTTGACCTGAGCATATTTTTTTATCTGTATGGTAAAGCACAGTAGATTGCATTTTGCTATACATGGTACATGTATCACAGTGTCCCCATGTTATAAAACTGCTATTTTATTCAGATCATTCCACACATGATATAGGGTGACATCCCCGTTCGGAAGTAGAATGAAAATAGGAGACTCTAGGGCTTTTAATTTTACAATGTAAAGAGAATTATTTTTCAAATAGAAAATGTTTCATATGTAACACAGCTTAACCTGACAACTAATGCATTATTATACAATGGCACAGAATTTTTTTCATTGGTTTTCAATGGATTTTGCTGTGAAATAAGACCATATAGCATGATACGGTAAGGCTATGTCTACACTGCACAGAAAAACGACTGTAATCATCTCCCATAGACTTCTATTGTAAAAACCTCATGCTGTCTACACTGAGCTGTTTTTTTCTGATCGTTTTTTTCACTGGTCGTATTTTGCAACATGCTCTAAAAAAACGCCAGAACAGGGCAGAAAATTTACTACAGTAGTCTATGGATAGCGCCAGACGTCTTCTGGCGCGTTTTTTGGCGCGTTTTCGCGGCGTTTTTTGCCCCGATTTTTCAATGAAAACCCTCCCAGGAGACCCAAATTCCACCTATAGTGGGTGTTACAAAAGTTATATCTTATCAAATTTGCATACAAGTGTCTGAGGAGTCTTTTTTGTACCTTTTGTAATAAAATGATCATGCTTTGGTCGCTAACGATTTTTGCACAATTAATATTTTTTACGCTAAAAATACGTTTTTTACAGATTTTGGCGTCAGAATCTGTTTTGTGTTTTTTTTACAGATTTTGATGCTAAAATCCTTTTCTAAACATATTTTGGCGCTAATAAAGTTATCTTGGTTTTTTACGGATTTTGGCGCCAGAATCCATTTTTTATGTTTTTTTGGCACTACAATAATTTTTTTTACAGATTTTGGCGCTAATAATGTTATCTCGCCGCTGATGGCAAAAATACGTTTTTTTTTTACGGATTTTGGCACAAAAATACGTTTTTTTTTTAAGTTTTTTGGCACTAAAATACATTTTTTTACAGATTTTGGCGCTAATAACGTTATCTCGCTTCTGACGCCAAAAATAAGTTTTTTATGTATTTTGCCGCAAAAATCCGTTTTTTTACTTTTTTGACACCAAAATAATTTTTTTTACTGATTTTGGCACTAATAACGTTATCTCGCTTCTGACGCCAAAAATACATTTTTTACGGATTTTGGCGCAAGAATCCATTTTTTATGGCTTTTGGGGCAAAATCCGTATCTTTACAGATTTTGGCGCTAATAAAGTGATCTAGCTTTTGACGCAAATAAATAAATAATTTTTTTTACGGATTTCGGCGCCAGAATCCGTTTTTTGACGGATTTGGGGGCTTAGTTCAATATCTTTAAAAATTTTGGCGCTAATAAACTGATCACGCTTCTGACACTAAAAATATTTTTTTTTACGGAATTTGGCGCAATAATGCGCTAAAATCCTTTTCTTTACAGAGTTTGATGCTAATACAGTTATCTTGCTGTATGCAAAGATAATGTGGGTTTTTGTGGATTTTGGTGCAAGAATCTGGTGCAAAATTTAATAAAGTAGTAGCACGCAGCAGCACACAAAGGACAATGTGCTCACAATGGCTACAGTGATCTAAAGGAAGTGACTTCTTAACATGTTAACTCCGACTGTAGGGTGTAGTTTATATCCAATGGCTTAATTTGTGCATACATTAAAAAGCAAAGCAAAGACGCTCCAAAAAACGTTTCAAAAAACGCTCCAAAAAACGAAAAACGCACCAAAAAACGAAAAACGCACCAAAAAACTGACGTTTTTTCAGCTGCTTTTGACAGGCAGTGGACCGAAAGCTCCGTTTCATGAACGTTTTTAGTAATTCGTTTTCAGGTCGTTTTTTGTCCACTGCAGTGTAGACATAGCCTAAGATATCACTGCCAATAAACTTTGCTACACTCATGCAGCACAATGAAAAGCAAAAATTGGCACAGAAAATATCACAGTGAGATGTCCATTTAAGAACCTTTTTTTTGTTTGCCAGATATAGTCCAAGCTGAAACCCTTTTATTGTCATAAAAATTGGTTGAACATTATTGAGACTATTTGCTGTCAATCAAAGCAGACTACTATTAACGAATGGAATACATAAAATATGCAGTAAAACAACCAAAAATATAAAGATCCTAGAAGATTAGTGCTTATAGATTGTTAGTAAAATGTTCTAGTTATAGAATTGACCATACATTAAAAAGGTCTTTCAGGATTTTAATACTGGTGAGCTATCCAACGAAAAATGAAAAAATTAAAGTTTTTTCTTCTATGGTGATCTGTCCAGTATCAGACTGGTAGGGGTCCTAAGGTCTTTAGTAATACTGATTTTCTAAAACATTTACAACATTTTACAGTATAAAAAAAATGCTGAATACTTTCACAAATACTATACTTAGCTAAATTTAAGTTAAAGTGCCTGTTCACTTTACATAGTTTTTATGTATTACCTATATAATAGGAAATCATAAAATTTCATAATTGCATATATTAAAAATTTTGCTCTTTTATACTACTGCAGTAGGTCCCTATCTAAAAAAATGTATAGTCCAAATTCCTGTCCATAATAATAACTCTTATGGACTATGAGCCTCATGTATGAGGTGTAAGACTTTCTTTGTTGCCATTAGCAAGCAAACAGAGCTCCCCTTTCATTTTATACAGTGCGCTGAAAAAAATTAAAGAGGAGCTCTGATTGGTTAATGTGGGCAACAAAACAAATCTCACACTTGGACAGTTTTCATACAAGAGGTCCTTAGTGTATGAACTAAACATGGACAACAACTGTACATTTTTCAGAATATTAGCAGCCAATCAGATTCCCACCTATAGAGGGCCTTCTAAAAAATAAAACCAGCAACCTGATTAGTAGTTATAGTAATGTCTTCCACATGTAACTTGTACTACTCTTCTTAAATCCATCCAATTCTGTCTTCAGGTCGTGTACACCCAGGGTTCAGATTTCAGCTGGTGTTGGGTTACCAGGGTGCAGTACATTGTGGAATCTCAGAGTATAGCTTGGCCTATTTTTGGGAGAAACCAGCGATATTTTGTAAGTAGCTATGCTAACAAATTAATTCATTTTAATTATATTTAAATTTGTAATGTGTTTAAAAGTAGAATTACCCTTTATTACCAAGTAATATTACAGGTGAAAACCAGAAATGTCTGCTGTCTCCACACAGTAAAAAAGCAAATCCAAGCCTTAGATAGATAAGTTAAATGGGAGCAGCCAAACCTTTTAGTAACAAAAATTTTTTTAGTTGTTTTCCAAAATGTAAAATGCACATTCCTCCTATATTACCATGAGGGCACGTTGGCTGCTTCCAAGCTGTATTTGTTAGATTACATCTGTTTATATGTAGAATTTAGTTTACAACTGGCAAATGTTTTCCTTCTATTTTACTCCGAGGAAATGTAAAAAGCCAATCTGTGTCCAATATATTTTTCTGTTACAGAATTATACATGTAATAAATAATGATAAAGCATCCTAGGTGGAGCACAAAGCAACTACTATAAGTTTGTTTGGCAAAATCCTTTAACAATTTAAAAAACCTACCACAAAAGCAGTGATAGTTTTAATACCCTAAGATGCTATTCATGGTGCATGTACAGTGCCTTGCAAAAGTATTTCAGGCTTCAAACATAAAGATATAAAATTTTAATTTTTTGTGAAGAATCACCAACAAGTGGGACACAATTGTGAAATGGAACGCTTGGGGAATGTCTCTATCAGTTTTGCACATTGAGAGACTGGAATTCTTGCCCATTCTTCCTTGGAAAACAGCTGGAGCTCAGTGAGGTTGGATGGAGAGCGTTTGTGAACAGCAGTTTTCAGCTCTTTCCCCAGATTCTCGATTGGATTCAGGTCTGTACTGTGACTCGGCCATTCTAACAGCTTGATAAGTTTATTTGTGAACATTCCATCGTAGATTTTGCTTTATGTTAGGGAACATTGTCTTGTTGGAAGATAAATCTCCGTCCCAGTCTCAGGTCTTTTGCAGACTCCAACAGGTTTTCGTCCAGAATGGTCCTGTATTTGGCTCCCTCCATCTTCGCATCAATTTTAACCATCTTTCCTGTCACTACTGAAGAGAAGCAGGCCCAAACCATGATGCTGCCACCACCATGTTTGACAGTGGGGATGGTGTGTTCAGGGTGATGAGCTGTGTTGCTTTTACACCAAACATATCGTTTTGCATTGTGGCCAAAAAGTTGGATTTTGGTTTCATCTGACCCGAGCACCTTCTTCCACATGTTTGGTGTCTCTCAGGTGGCTTGTGGCAAACTTTAAATGAGACTTTTTATGGATATCTTTGAGAAATGGCTTTCTTCTTGCCACTCTTCCATAAATTCCAGATTTGTGCAGTGTACAACTGATTGTTGTCCTATGGACAGACTCTCCTACCTCAGCTGTAGATCTCTGCAGTTCATCCAGAGTGATCATGGGCCTCTTGGCTGTATCTCTGATCAGTCTTCTCCTTGTTTGAGATGAAAGTTTAGAGGGACGGCCTGGTATTGGTAGATTTGCAGTGGTCTGATACTCCTTCCATTTCAATTTAATCACTTGCACAGTGCTCCTTGGGATGTTTAAAGTTTGGGAAATCTTTTTGTATCCAAATCCAGTTCTAAACTTCTCCACAACAGTATCACGGACCTGCCTGGTGTGTTCCTTGGTCTTCATGATGCTCTCTGCGCTTTAAACAGAACCCTGAGACTAGCACAGAGCAGGTGCATTTAGATGGAGACTTAATTACACACAGGTGGATTATATTTATCATCATCAGTCATCTAGGACAACATTGGATCATTCAGAGATCCTCACTGAACTTCTGGAGTGAGTTTACTGCACTGAAAGTAAAGGGACTGAATAATATTGCACGCACCACTTTTCAGTTTTTTGTTTTTTTTTCAAAAGTTTAAAATATCCAATAAATTTCATTCTACTTCACAACTGTGTCCCACTTGTTGTTGATTCTTCACAAAAAAATCTAAATTTTTATACACTTTTAGATACGTGTTTGGATCCATCTGTCGGACCCTAAAAGGACCCAAACATATATCTAATAAATAGCCATGTGATTTAACATTACTTTTCACTAAAAAGTTGCATCTGCATTCACCCGAGCAATCGCTGATGTGTGTCTCACTCTGTCTTTTGGATCCATCCCAAGAATTGACATGTCAATTTTTGGTCCGAAAGACGCAGCAGGAGCCCTATTTTAAACTATAGGGTGCGATCCTGCTGCATCCAACACTTATCCAAAAATGCAGCTGCGTGTTGGATATGTGTTGGATGTGTTTAGGATCCGATTGCTGCCGCGTTTATGGATCAGATCCAAAATCGGATTCAAACACGCCATGTGAACGGCCCCTAAAACTTGCTTTTATGCCAATAACAACCAATCAGAGCTCGGCTTTCATTTTTCCGGACCAGTTTCAAAAATAAAAGTTGAGCTTTGGCTGGTTGCTAAGGGCAACAAAGACAGTTTCACTGTTAGACAATCTTCATAAATAAGGTCCAATACGCAGAACATGATAATTTTATATCTAGGTGTCCCCTACAGTAGAAAGCACATTTTCAGAAAACTGCCCAAACATACATCTGCTTAACCCCTATACACTGAGACCTATTTTTTTTGTCACATCCGTTTTTCCCTCCTCGCCTTTCTTCCTTGCCTTCCCAGAGTCATAACTTTTTTATTTTTCCACCTACATAGATGTGTGAGGGCTTTTATTTTGCAGGACAAGATGTATTTTCTAATGGTGTTATTCATATTACCAAACTGGGAAACCACAAAAACAATTGTGGTGCAAAATGTTAAAAAAAAATGTGCCATGTTTGCGGGTGTTTTGCTTTTACGGCGTCCAATCTTCGGTAAAAATGATGTATTATATGTATTCTACAGGTTAATATGCATCAGCCAATACCAAACATGTAGGGTTTCTGTTATGTTATGGTACCATAAAAAAATTCCAAACAATTTCTTTTTTTGAAATTTGAATGGTGGCGCAATTTTCTGCGACCAATAAATTTTGTACTAACACCTATGGACATGAGTGAGATTTTTTTGTGGGCTAAAGAGTACTTTTCATTGTTAGCAGTTTGGAATGCATGCGACTGTTTTGATTAAATTTTTGATTAAATTTATTCCAATTTTTATGGGACGTGAAATGACCAAATAAAAAAGCAATTTTGGCATATGGAATTTTTTTTCTTCTCCAGTGTTCAGCTGGTTATAATCATCGCATTATTAGAAAAGGCTATTTACGTGCTAAAACTACCCAATGGAATATGTTACTTCAAAATAAATCTAAACATATATGTCTTGAATCAACAAATAAGGTTTATCTCAACCTACAATGATCGGTGGAATGAAATACAATCTGTTCTTGCCAAGCACTGGTCCATTCTCGTAACTGAAATAGCTTTGGCTAAATAATTTTTGACTCAAACTCCAAAAACTTGGAAGCCATGCTTGCAAAAAGTCCTAAATGGGGAGGTTTCCCTTTTGGAAGATGTGTAGCATGTCCCAATGTTTACCACTTCTTTGATTTTCCATCAAGTGATGGATCACATCAATACAAAATTATTCATCACATTACTTGCAACATGGGTAACATTATTTATTATGCTATGTGTGAAAGTGCAAAGATCTACACTCACCGGCCACTTTATTAGGTACACCTGTCCAACTGCTCGTTAACACTTAATTTCTAATCAGCCAATCACATGGCGGCAACTCAGTGCATTTAGGCATGTAGACATGGTCAAGACAATCTCCTGCAGTTCAAACCGAGCATCAGTATGGGGAAGAAAGGTGATTTGAGTGCCTTTGAACGTGGCATGGTTGTTGGTGCCAGAAGGGCTGGTCTGAGTATTTCAGAAACTGCTGATCTCCTGGGATTTTCACGCACAACCATCTCTAGGGTTTACAGAGAATGGTCCGAAAAAGAAAAAACATCCAGTGAGCGGCAGTCCTGTGGGCGGAAATGCCTTGTTGATGCCAGAGGTCAAAGGAGAATGGGCAGACTGGTTCAAGCTGATAGAAAGGCAACAGTGACTCAAATAGCCACCCGTTACAACCAAGGTAGGCAGAAAAGCATCTCTGAACGCACAGTTCGGCGAACTTGAGGCAGATGGCTACAGCAGCAGAAGACCACACCGGGGTGCCACTCCTTTCAGCTAAGAACAGGAAACTGAGGCTCCAAATTGCCCAAGCTCATTGAAATTGGACAGTAGAACGATTGGAAAAAACGTTGCCTGGTCTGATGAGTCTCGATTTCTGCTGCGACATTCGGATGGTAGGGTCAAGAATTTGGCCGTCAACAACATGAAAGCATGGATCCATCTGCCTTGTATCAACGGTTCAGCTGGCTGGTGGTGGTGTCATGGTATGGGGAATATTTTCTTGGCAACTCTTTGGGCCCCTTGGTACCAATTGAGCATCGTTGCAACACCTTGTGGAATCTATGCCACAAAGAATTGAGGCAGTTCTGAAGGCAAAAGGGGGTCCAACCCATTACTAGCATGGTGTACCTAATAAAGTGGCCGGTGAGTGTATATTGGCCTTACCACATGAGAACTAAAAGTATACCGAATATGTTCACAACATTATAGCATCGAAAGAGAGCGTTGATCCATTAAGTCTCAAAACAATCCCTCAGCATTTCTTTCTGTATCATAAAGTGACCCACAATCTTTTAGTGTCAGAGGAATTGACAAAATTTAAAACAATATCTGGGGTGGTGTTGTTGTAATAATAAGAGACTGTAACCTTGGATTCAATGGCACCTAAGGGTTTGAACAAAAAACTTAACTTTGTATAATTTCTGTGATTCTCTCACCTTTTTTCTCTGTGTTTTTGTGTAGGTTTAACCTTATTATTTTGTATTTGTATTTTTCAGAACGTTGCTATACTTTCGTGTCCGCCGTTGTCCCCATGATTTTCTGCCTAAAAATGGTGAGAGATCATTTCTCTCATTTAATCCTAGCCGACCTAGTGCCTCAGCTTTCAAGATCCATTTAGATTCACTTTTTAGTAACTAAGTATGTCGATCTATATAGGCTCCTCCCATAGCAACCGTTTCAATACCTGCAAAACGTATTCCAGAGGAATCACCTACATGTGTCCCAGCATATGATTAAAAAATTGTGGTACCCTTTTTCCTGACCTGATCGAATAAATATATTCCTTGATTCTCTTATATAATGGGCGAATGGTTTTGCCAATACAATAAAATCCGCAACTGCACCATATTAGATAAACTACATAATTCGATTTACATGTTATAAAATCACTCACTTTATACTGTATAGAGCCTAAACTGATGCTTTGACCTGTCACCATGTTAGCACATAATGAACAATTGCCGCATCTATGATTACCAACTGGAATCAGATTCTTTAGCCAATTATTCTGTTTCTCCACTACTCTACTTCTTACTAACTCATCTCGTAAATTTTTGCATCTTCTAAAGGATACAACAGGGGGATTCAAAGTTTTTTCTCTAAGATCATTATCTGTTTGCAATAAATGCCAATTCTTTCTAATTGTTCTCTTTATATAATCTGACAGGTCACTGTACTCAAAAGATAGGACAAATCTATTAATTTAATTCCTTCTACCTTTTCTATATAAGTTTATTCCTATACTGATTAATGGCCTTAGTGAACGCTCTCGAAAAAATTATTTCATAATACCCTCGTGCTCTTAACCTATCCATCAGCTCCATAGACTGTTCTATGAAATCACAGTAATCACTATTATTGCACTTCAATCTAAGGAATTGACCATATGGAAGGGATTTTTTGACATATGTTGGATTAAAGCTATTGTTATGTAACAATGCATTCGTAGCATTAGGTTTCCTATAGCCCCTAGTTATTACTTTATTTTCCTTCAATTCTCTCTACATCCAAAAATATCACTTTATTATTTTGAAAATTTGCTGTAAATGCCATATTCAAATCATTACAATTCATATATTGCACAAATTCCTCAAATTTGAATTCAGATCCCCACCATACTATCAGTACATCATCGATAAATCTCGAACAGTGTTGTATATATCATATGAATTAATTATTTGTACTATATATAGTGTATACTGTTCTTCCAAGAATGCTAAAAATATGTTTTCAAAAGTTGGGGCAACCGGCGTCCCCCCCATGCATTGAACAAGCCATTAGTTACTAAAACAAAAGCATTATGGGTTAATATAAACTCTAGAAACTCACATAATTATTCTACATGGTCTAATTCCCTATTGGATCTCATCAAAAAAGACTTAATAGCTGTAATACCATCACTATGTAATATCCTTGTGTACAGGCTGACCACATCGATTGTTACCAGTTCGTACCCAGGTAATCCTATCATTTTATCAAGATCCTGAAGTAGCATCTTAGTATCCAATAGTAAAGATGGTATACTTTTTAGTAACAGTCTCAGTATCCAATCTAGTTACTGAGAAATAGCTTCAGTAATTGATCCGATGCCCGCAACTATCGGATGTCTCGGAGGACAATCCAGACTTTTAAGCACCTTGGGAAGAAAGTACCAATTTGGTTTAACAATCTTCTTAGGAAATAATTTTTCAGCCTGCCGTTGAGAGAGAAAGTTGTTACTAACACCCTTTTGTAATAGTGTCTGCAATCTACTTTTGTAATTTTCACTAGGGTTTTTTGATAATTTTTTAGACGTAGTTTGATCATTGAATTGACGGTATGCTTCCTCCAAATAGTATGATTTATTCATAATCACGATATTCCCCCCCTTGTCAGCGGGCTTAATAACTATACCAGAATTTTCCTTCAATCGCTTAAGCGCTTGTCTCTCTTCAGATTATAAATTAATTTCTGATCATGGATATATCAAGACATTTATATCTATCAAAACTACATCATAAAAATTAGATAACGCTGAGCCCGGTGACAATGGCGGAAAAAAAATCATATTTAATGCCTCCCTGAAATATTTCTTTTCCTGTTCCTCAATCATTGGATTACCTTCATTCAACAGTTCAAGGAGATCTCTAGCTATATCCCGATCCTTAGGGGACATATTTGATCCTAAAGTAAATCTCAATCTACTAATTTCAGTTGGTTTTTCACCTACACAAGTTGAGATAATTTCCCTATTAGTGTTATTTTTAAACATTTTATATAGATAAATTTTTCTCAAGGATTTACTTAGATCTATCTAGTACTGGGTATAATCAAATGAATTTGTTAAACAGAAATTTAGACCTTTTGATAACAGTGACCTATCCACCTCAGTAAGTTTAATATCTGAAATATTAATAACATTCTCTGAACTCACCCTTTCATTGCTTTTAGAATTAAGAGGAGCAGGACACTCTACCTCCTCCAAGAGACCTGCTTCCTCTTGGTACCACCCCCTCTGTTGGGAAACTTGTTCTTTTTGCGACCCTCCGCCTAAAGGGTTACGTGATGTCAAGGCTATATCATCCTGCATCACAGTCTCAGATTGTCTTTGTCGAATATCCATTGCTTCATCCATTGTGCTAGAATCAGATCCCAAATCAGTTGTCTAATAATTAGTCCTCTTACTATTAGTGATCGCGATCTTCTCCATGTTTTCCTTTGGGTCTTTTTTGGATTATTTCTATTATATTGATGCTTCCAAGAGAAAATTCGATCCTGTTCAAAGTCCAATCTGTCCCAAACAAATGTATCCTTTTTCTTCTCCTTGATCTCATTCTAAATAGGAACCAGTCGATTTTCCCTCTTTCGTTGAAACACACCCCACTGGGCTTCGGTTAAATGTGTTTTTAACTCTATTTTTGCTGTTTCCAATTTTGTACAAACATCTTCATATTCTTTATTTGATCTCTCAAGCACCAACTGTGCTGATTTCAATGAATGTTCCACGTGTGCTTGTTTCCATTTTGCTATAAACTCAGCATCATCTTGATACTGTGAAATCTCTATATATAATCTCAGGCCCCTCGGAGATCGTTCACTTTCACAATATGATTGCAATGTTTTGTTAGTCCATGAATGGGTATTCTGTTGATGCCTAGTTTATTATAAATGTATTTAATTAATTTTCCATTACTGTTATTATGATATAGGTTTTAAACAACATTTTATACATAATTTATTTATGTTGTATTTTGTATTTCATCATGGACACTTCTACTATGATTTCTAATTACTAATTGTATCAATTTTTTATTATATTATATCATGTGCACTGTATGTATGTATGTGTTTTGTAGTATCGATATATATTTATGATTGTGGTCTCATGTTTTTTCTGTTATCATGTTTACTGATCTATTCAGATTTATCTAATATAAATTAGATTTAAATCTGTTCAGATTTGTGTGATGGTGATTACTATTATTGTGAACATTTGCTTTTTATTGAATTGTGTATAAATATTTATATCATGCATTCATTTATATAAAAAAATTTTTTATGTATCTTGGTATCTGTGTTTTTCACGTACTGTATATACTCGAGTATAAGCCGACCCGAGTATAAGCCGAGGCACCTACTTTTGCCACAAAAACCGGGAAAGCTTATGGACTCGAGTATAAGCCTAGGGTGGAAAACGCAGCGGCTACTGATGAATTAAAAAAAAAAAAAATAGATACCAATAAAATTACATAGGCAGTTTAATGTCCCCCATAGGCATGTATAGGCAGTTTAATGTCCCCCATAGGCATGTATAGGCTGGAATAGGCAGTTTAATGTCCCCCATAGGCAGCTATATGTCCCCCATAGGCAGGTTATAGGCTGGTATAGGTCGTTATAGGCAGATATAGGTCCTCATAGGCAGATAAAGGCAGGTATATGACCCCATAGGCAGGTATAGGTCATTATAGGTCCCCCTAGGCAGGTATAGGTCCTCTAGGCAGGCTATAAGCAGGCTATAGGCAGGGTATAGGCAGTTATAGGCCCCCCTAGGCAGGTATATGTCCCACTAGACAGGCTATAGGCAGGTATAGGTCCTCTAGGCAGGCTATAAGCAGGTATATGTCCCACTAGACAGGCTATAAGCAGATATATGTCCCACTAGGCAGGCTATAGGCAGGTATATGTCCCACTAGGCAGGCTATAGGCAGGTATAGGTCCCCTTATGCAGGCTATAGGCAGGGTATAGGTCCTCTAGGTAGGCTATAGGTGGCTATAGGCAGGTATAGGTCCTTTAGGTAGGCTATAGGCAGGTATAGGGGCTATAGGCAGGTATAGGTCCTTTAGGCAGGCTATAGGCAGGTATAGGGGCTCTAGGCACGTATAGGTCCTTTAGATAGGCTATAGGCAGGTATAGGGGCTATAGGCAGGTATAGGTCCTTTAGGTAGGCTATAGGCAGGTATAGGTCCTCTAGGTAGGCAGTTATAGGTCCCCTAGGCAGGTATAGGCAGGCATAGACAGGGTTTAAAAACAAGAAAAAAAACTTACCTGGCTCCCCGCTGCTCCGTCTCCCTCGCCGCTCCGTCTCCTCGCAGTCTGGCCTCCCACGCGCTCTCCTGTCTTCCCGGCACAGGCGGGTGACGTCATCAGGCCGCGCACGCAGCGTGATGACATGCACGCTGCCTGTGCCGGAAACTCCGGACGGCCGCCAGTCTGCGACTGCCCGGAGTCCACTGCGGAGCAGGGAGTGCTCGCTCTCTGACCCGCAGTGGTATGCCTTCACTTATATGCGCTCCCTGAGGAGCCGCATATAACTGAAGCGTCCCTGTCAGCACTCGGGCCATCACAGCGGCCGAATGCTGACAGTGACTCGAGTATAAGCCGAGGGGGGATTTTTCAGCACATTTTTTGTGCTGAAAAACTCGGCTTATTCTCGAGTATATACGGTAATTTGATTTAATTTATGGTCCAATAAAATTTCCATTGTTCTTAAACACGTCTACACACTTTTTCCACATAATTTATGGTCCAATAAAAATTTCTATTGCTCTCAGACACTTGTCCTTTCACTTTTAAACCTAATTTTGGTTACTTTTTTTTATAGTTCATGTAGTTTTGTCATTTCATTTTTAATTCAACATTGTTTGTGTTCTTGGTTTATAATTATTCTTTTCACACTCCTCGATCCCGTGATGTTTTGGTGGGGTGGGTCCTGGAGACCTTGTCTTCTGGACATTTGGTCTGTGTTTGACTGCCGGAAGTTGGGCAGCACTATGCGGCCGCTTCACTCCCGGCGCATGCACCGTTCTCCCGTCAGACGCCGGAGCTTGTCTTAATTATATTTTCACTTGCACGGTGCACTTTACATTTTATTGTTGTGCTATTTTATATTCTACACTCTATTTCTTATTTTATCAATATTTCAGCTTAGGATATTATTTTCTACTTGTTTATACAGATACCTCGCCATTTAAATGTAATCATGTGACCTTAGATATTCATATTCTAATACATTATATGTATTATATATATAGGGATATGTTACCACCTGAAGAAGCAGTTTGTGAAACATGCATTGGGGCATTGGGTGTGTGTTTTAGTGGAGCAATTTACTATGGGTAATTGTAGTTTATTGTAACTATTTTACGTCTTAACTGGCTTTGCGGCCCGTGTTTTTTACTGTTCCACTACTATACTACCTGTATCCTGTTGTTATCGTCCTTGTTATGCTACGTCTTTTTGTTATTAGTTTTGATGTTTCAAATAAAAGATTGTTGATTTATACTTGGTGGTATTTAGTCCTATATTTCTTTTTTTTGGTTTCATCATTGATGGCTGTGTGTTGAGTTATTTTTAGGGCACACCAAATTTACACAGTTATATGAGCTGTGTACTGGCTACTTTACATTGTATCAAACTATCATATCTTCAGTATTGTTCCATAAAAAGATATAATACAATATTCAAAAAAATGTGAGGGGTGTACTCACTTTTGTGAAATACTGTAATTTTTAGAATATGTACCCTCCCTTATGTTAATTGTATTAACTTATAGATAAAGATGTGGTGGCAAGTCATTGTAATATTCTGTTGAAGCTTTTAGTGTGCTATGCTATTGTTAGTTTATTTCTCTGTAGAAATCAAAGGGTTATCAGTCATCCACACAGGTTGACTTTGTATGCTGAAGTAATTATGTAAAGACCAGATTCTGACTTACAAATGATAAGACTGTGCGAAGGAAACATAATGTCTTATAAACAACAAATTTAATTTTACAGTAGTTTTTGTTTTCCAGTTTCTACAATGTTGTATCTCGAGAATGACTTGATTGTTTCATTTATATCCATTTTATGACATATAATGGGTGGTTTCAATTAGACTAGGATTTCCTGCTATGTTATTGCTGCCATTGCTATCTTTGGGGTTTGGAATTGTGTTCTGGGTACTGTAAAATCTTCTGTTGCGGCTACAGTTTTAACAGAGCATATAGTTTGGGAAGAAAGCCTTTGTTTAGCCAAAACATTGCATCTCTGGATTGAATGAAACATCAATTTTGCTGTAATCCATTTTTTATTTTAGTACTACATGGATTTGTGGATGGGTTGGACAAAGCCCTCTAGGAGACATGCACCCCAGACATCCCTTTTATCTTGGACTGCCATTTGTATAAAAGAAAACATTTTAATGAATTTTAAACCATTTTAAGTACAGTATTTATTTTAATTTCTTTTTCTAGACTTTAACACTAGCAGCTATCTGCCATATTAGCAGGCCTGGTTACTGGTATGGATAGGGAATGGTATCTAATAGGGCCGGACTAGGAATAAAAAGCAGCCCTTACACAAAGCCCCCACTAGCCCAAATACAAAATCCGCTTAAAAAATTTCCCTTGTTCTTGCACCTCGCCACTTTCTAAAATAAAGAACAATATAAAGGTGCTTTCACACAGAGCATTTTTGCTCTTTCTTGCTTGTGTTTAGGGTGCTTGCACATGGAGCACCAAAAACCGCTCTGTGTGAAAGGACCCTAAACACAAGCAAGAGAAAGTGGTGCAGAGTCAGGTGTGCACTTGCTTTACAACCAGGGACAAGCCTGTATAACCAATATAAACCAATATAACCTACAACACTGCCAATCAGATCACCAGTAGTCAGATCACCGTCACATGAATACAACACTGATTCAACACAGAAGTAAAATTACCCCTGACATCAGGCACTCACAGGAGACATCATCTCTGATGGGAATTGTTTTCTTCTCCTTTTCTTCTCCATCTGTCCCATACCTCCATGATGTCTTCCCTGATGAGTCGTTCTCTTCGCTTTCTTTCTCCTTCCATTACAGAATGCAATGACGTCGTCTCCCGGCAACTATTTGCCCCTGTAGAATTTACCACAAAAACATCTTAGACTCCTCTCTTTTCCAGCACTTCACTATCAATTCCCACCTCTGTACAAACTCCCCATCCATAGAGCGCCAAATGCCCTACACAGTAATTGTACCCCAACAGCGTATGCTGAAATTTAAAAAAGTCAGATAAGTGGCATGTAATTAGTTAGACTCCCATTAGGTAGGTATACAAGCCTCCCTCACCCCCCAGTAGGCAGGTAAGTATATAGACCTCCCAAAGTGGGTAGATATATAGGTAGTCTGAGACTATAGGTAAATAGGTCCCCGGTAAGTTTACAGATTTATTCAATAGGTAAAGAGGTGTATAATCCCCAATTAGGTAGGCCCTCAGTGGGTATATAGGTCCGCTCAGTAGACAGATAAGTATAAAGGCCGCATAGTAGGTAGGAAGGTCCCTAGAGAGGGGCGAATCGATTCAACGAAGTGGAATTTTTAGAATTTCGGGAAAAACTTCGTTGGGGAACGAAGCCCAAAACTTTGGAGTACTCCGCTTGAACGAAGTGTGCTTTTGTTTTGAAAAAAGGGCCCTGCGAGCAAAAGGCGTTAAAAGGGGCAAAGAACCCGGGGAAGGAAAAAAGGGGCATAGCCAAAAAGACATTGCAGAGATGAACCCAAATCAGGCCCGGCGGATTCTGTGACGTCACCGCACTATAAAACCCTCCGGGCGCACGCTGGGAGCTCAAAAACCCGCTCTTACTGTACAAAATTAGGGAGGGCCTGCCACAGCTGCAATGATTTTTTCTACAAAAAAACCCTCATTTTTATACAGCGTTTTTTGGGGGGTGTCACAGCTTGCTCAGAGCCTGCTTCTTTTAACGTTCTTTTTCCCTAAATTTTGTGGGGTTTTTGGACCCGAATCCAGTGGTCCAGTGCACTGCAAATAAAATTTTAATGCTATCTGCTCACAGCACTTTGGGAATACCCAAAGGGGTAAACAAAGGGCCTTTTCCTGTTTGAAATTCATTTAAAGAAACAGGGGTTTTTACAATAAAAAATCCCCACTTCTTTTTTGGCTGCTAAATTTTTTTGGGCGCAATTTACTTTTCCGGGGGTTTGTTTAAAGGGTGTTTCTCCCTTCTGGGACAAAAAAAACCCCGTCTTTTTCCGGGCAAAAAATAAATTTTTCCTGAATCATAATTCATAACTAAAAGTTTAATTACTTTTTTTTCCCTTGTTTGGTACCCGAAAAAAAAAAGCCATTGTAACACGCTCAAAGCTCGTATTTTTTGGGGTTTTGCTAAATTTTTTTGTGAAATTTTAAAACCGGGGGTTTTAAATTTAAGCGTTATTTTTTCTGCTGGGGGACTAAAAGAAACCTTTTTATTTCACCCCCAAAAAAATACATTTTCCGTAGCAAAAATTTCACAAGCAAAGGGTTTAAATTTTACAATTTTTTCTCTTGTTTGTGTAGCGAAAAAATTACACGCCTTTTGAAACACACTACAAAGGGGTAGTTTTTGGCTGCTTAATTCTTTTCCCCTTTTTTTACATCCGGGGGTTAATTAACCCTTTGTTTCTTCTCTGTGGTGACTAAAATAAACCTTTATTTCACCCCCAAAAAAAAAATTTCTTTTTTCCCTGTAGCATAATTCACAAGCAAAGGGTTTAAATTACAAGTTTTCCTTTTTGTTGTGTAGGGGTAAAATACAAGCCATTGTAAAACCAACAAAGCCCCCCAATATTTTTTGGTTTTCAATTTTTTTGCGAAATTTAAACATCCAGGTTTTAAATTTAAAGGGTTTGTGGGGGACAAAAGAAACCATCTTTTTAAAAACCCCAAAAAAATCCCTTTTTCCGTAGCAAAATTTCATAAGGGGAAGGAAATTTAAACAATTTTTTCCCTTTTTGTTGTGAGCGTAAAAAACACCCCAAATTGAAACACCTACAAAGCTCGAATTTTTTTTTGTTAAAAATTTTTTTGGCGCAATTTACACCAGGGTTAATTAAGGGCGTTGTTCTGTTTTTTGGGGTTTTGGCTAAAAAAAACCCAAATTTTTTTTCGCCGCCAAAAAAAGCAAATTTTGCTTGTACAAAATTCATATCCGAAAGAAAAATTAAGCCTTTTTGAAACTTTATATTTCAGTAAAATCACATTTTTTTTAAAAACACATACAAGTCAATTTTTCGGGCCATTTGTGGAGCGCAATTTATATCCAAGGTTCCCCAAAGGCTTTTTTACTGGGTTAAATTTGGAGTAAAATTTTTACGGGGTTTGTGTATTTTATCATATGCAATATCTTCATCAAACAGTGTCTGTAAAATTTTGGGAACAAAATATGTCAGACAGAGATGTGGCAGGCTTTTCACCTGTGAGGGGGCACAAACATTCCGGGAGCAGGCCCGGGTCGCAGCAAAGAAAGGGGGAAAGTTGCAGCAATGGTCACTCGGGACCACAACGGGCCGGCGTCACCCTAGGGGCCCCGGTGCAAAACTAGAAACCCCAAAGGGGTTATTGTTTGGGTTTGACTGGCCCTCCACTTCCCCCCCGGATGACATTTTAAACCCCCCCAAACCCAGAGTGGGTTTGGGAACCCCCAGACAAAACCCCCTTAGTTGGCAGGGCCCCGGGGGAGGGGGGGGGGGTCAGGGGCCCCCCACCTTTCCCCCAACCCGCCTCTATCCCACCCCGGTTCCCCCTCAGCCAATTTTCCCCTACTTTTTGGGGGCTGGGCTCGCCCACAAATAAAACGAGGATGAACAATTTAAAGGGGGGCATCAGCAGCTGCTTGGCAGGGAAAAAAGGGGGCCAATTTTCCCCTGCTTCTTGCAGTGGGCGGCAAAGTAAGTGGGGAAAGTGGCAGGGGTTAATGTTTTTTAAAAGGGGCCCACCTTTGCATACTAAAACCGGTAAAGGGGACAGCATGACATAAACAAAAATTTTAAAGATGTTTGTACCCCGCCCGAATTTTGGGGAGCCGGGTGAAGAAAAGGGCTTCAAAATCATCGGAAAGAGGCGTCACCTTCGGTCAGGCAGCCGCAGCCAGAAAGGGTTTTTTGGGGTGACCTTGAGTCAGATTTGGGGCAGCAGTGTGAGGTCAGGCCCCAAAAGCGGCCGGGGGGTTAAAAAAAACACGCTTCGCAGGTCCAAGAAAGTAGCGGCACGGGGGCTCAGCAGGCAGGGGTCGGTAGTTCACTCAGTGCGGAGAAAAGGGGGAAAAAATCAGCTACTCCCGGTGTGGCAGTTCATGCTAAGACACCAGAGGGCCGAATAGGGGATATATGTAGAAAAAAAAAAAAAAAAAAAAAAAAAAAAAAGTAAGGGAGCAGCGGCCATGGGAAAGAAGCCTTTGCAGCCAGTCAAGGTCCAAACCCCCTCTTTCAAAGGGGGCGTTTCTCTTTTCCATCATCTCCCGGTCCCCGATGCCCTCTCCTTGCTACTCATGGAGCCAGCATCGTTCAAGGGGGCGATTGCAAAAAAGACAACAGTATGCGTCCCAACCACCTAAGGGGCAGCAGCTGACCGTTTCCCCCGCCAAGTTGTTGGTACTTGCAGTCCCCCCTTTCCCCCCCAAATGGTGGACCCCTAAACCCTTTTGAGAACTAATGGCTTGTGCCAAAGAGATTTGGGGAGTTCCAAAACTGTAATTTTTTTCCCAAAAAAGGGAGAACCCCACTTTATAAATATTTTAAACCGAAGGGGGGCCAGTCCTTGAGCTTTTCGGTTTTTTTCCGAGTGCACGGGAGCGCGGGCGCTGTACGTAACTAAAGGTCAGGGCCCTACCTGTCCTTTTTCGGCCCACTGGGTGAATGTGCTTCCTGCTCAGGGCCCAAAAAACAACTTGGAAAGGAACCCCGGGTTTCTCCTCCCCCCTTGTCAAAAAATGCGGCTCCTCCCCCAATTTTCCCCTTCTCCTCCTCCCCCACCCCACCATCTCAGCCCCCCAAAAACTGCTCCATCAAAACCCCATGTGAAGGGGAAAAGCGGTTTTCACGCAGTTCCAACCCCGGGATCCCGGCGAACAAAATCACCAGGGGGGGAACTGCACCCGTCAACAGAAAAAATCGATGTTTGGTTTTTTTTTCCGCGCCAACGGGAAATTTAGAACCCTGGTTTTCGGACAATGGGTGGGAGGCACCAAGGGGAGGAAAAGGCCAAGCGCCCCGCAAAGGCAATGTGTTTTAATCTTTTTGTTTAAAAGTTCCTGGGAATCTTCCACTGATCTTCAGAAGATTCTGAAAATGGCCCCGAAACCCGTGCATGCACTTTTATCCATTCCCCACAAAGCCAGGGGAAAAACCCCCCCGATTTTCAGCGGCAGAAAAAGGGCCCCCCCCAAAACACAACCCCCTCTGATATGCGGGGGTTCCACCCATTTTTTAAATTTCCAGCCCGCACAAATTTTTGGGCCCACTGTATGAACAAGAAAGGGCCCTTAACGATTTTTTTTTATGATCCAGGCCCAAAAGGGGGATATTCCCCCTGTGTAACCGGGTGTCCCGCCAGTGGCAGCTCAACCCTGACAAAACCCGCCGTTTGTTAGGGCCCTTCAGGGGGCCACTTTTTTTGTCATCCCCGGGCCCGGGCTATTTCCCTGAATAACTTATTCCACTGCTTATGTCCTGGAACAGATGCGAAAAAAACTAACTGGGGAGGGGGCTGGAGACGTGGCACTACAAACCCCCAGCCACATGAGTCCTGGGGGGGAAAATGAAAAAGGGGGAGGAGGAAAAAAAGGACATTGGAGCAAACATTTTTCCCCGGTGAAATGAGTGGATTTTTCTCCCAGGTGACAAGAGGGAGGACAGGAGCAGCTGGAAAAGGTAGAAGGAAATGAGGAAACAAAGGGGATACCCCCCAAACACCGGGCAGTATACAGTGGAGATGGAGCAGGGACCCCGCGGAGTCACTTTTGCAGATTTGGGGCCCCCAGGCCCTGCTGATTTTGCCTGGCTATGACAGCCGAATAGTCACCATCCGGGAGAGGGATGACTTCTTGGGGTCTCCACCCATTGGGCCCCGCTAAAGGGGCCAAAATGGGAGCCTTTTTTTTCCCAGCTTTGGGGAGGGAAAACAAACTCAAAAAACTATAGGGAAATCCCCTGTCATTTGGGCCCCCGCCTATGTCGGCATCGCCCTCCAATTTACAGGGCCGGGCCGGGGGGTTTTCCCCAGCGCCACGGACTACTGCCCCCGGCTTGGGTTGGGGGGAAGGGGGGGGGGGGGTGGGTTGGGGCAGGGACCAGCTCCCTAAACACAACCTAAGCCTGGGGTCAAAATATGAGCAACTTCCTTCACCCGCCTAGTGAGGAGGGGGATCGCCAGCAGCAGCAGCAGCAGGGCCTGGAGCAGGCCCCCCGAAAAAACAGGTGGTGGGCCTACTTTGGGCAGCACTCCCGCCAAACCCCAGTTAGAAGATCCGCTGGACTACTGGGGAGCCAAAAATGGATTTGTGGCCCCCAAAATTGCCGAGTTTGAGTGGGGAAGGGTGTCCTGGGCCCCCAGTAGTTGGGGATCAGGCGGGTGTTCAGTGCGGGGGGGGCCATCGATACCCCCAAAAAGGGCCCCCCCTTGTTTTTCCCCGGGAAATGTGGAACGACTGACCTTTGTCAAAATGAATCAGGGGGGTGGATCGGCCCGATTTTTTTCACCCAATGCCTTTTGGGGCGACTACTACATCAGCCGAGACCCCCCCCACAACCAAAACTGTGAGAAATGTGTCTGGGTTCAAACTAAAACCTTGCCTCACCCTCTATTTTTGAGGCCGGACCCCCCCCCTGAAAGCCACACATCTGCTGACAGTTTTTTCCATCTGCCCCCAAACCCAAAAATTAAACCCGGGACTGGTAATTTTCCCCCCCCCTCCACACTCTGTCCCTTGTCCTCTTTTTGACCCCCAAAGCTGCTGCTTTCTGTTTCTGGTTTCCCCTGACAACCACACTGTTTTCTTTTGGCCCCCCTCTGACTTCATCGGTTGCTCCCCGCCGCAGTCACCTCCACCTATGCATTGTGTCACTCCCGTGGGGCCCACTCCTGTTTTTGCCAAACCCCCAAATGCCCTTTTGCCCCTCTCGACCTCATGCTGGGTGCCCGCTGTGACCTCCATCTCTGCCTTGTGGCCCCCTGTGGGCCCACTACGTTTTGGCCACCCCCCCAACTTTTCATTTTGCCACCCGCCGACCTCATCTGCTGCGCCGTTCCCCCCCCAAACTGGTTTATTGGCCACTGTTTTTTTTGACCCCCAGCTGCTGCTTCCGTGACTTTTCCCCACGTTCATTGTGCCACTCTGTGGCCTACTCCGTTTTTCCACCTCCAAAGTAATTTTTCCACTGGGCGACCCCCATGCTGCTGCTTGGGGGCGGGCCGCCCGTCACCTCCAAAAACCCTTTTTGTTCCCCTCTCCCGGGCCTTAAGCGCTGCTGGCCCTGGGCCTCCCACTGTGTCATTTTTGCACTCAGTGGCCTACTCCAGTTTTGCCCCCCCCCAGAATGTCCCTTGTGCCCCTGTCCCGACCTCATGCGCTGCGCCCCGGGGCCCCCTTCACTGTGTCCCTTGTGCCCTGTTTTTACCCAAGCTCTGCTCTGTGACCTTTTCCCCTCCCCTGTCATTTTGCCACTCCCTTTTCCTACTACGTTTTTTGCCACCTCCCCGACTGTCATTGTGCCACGCCTGACCTCATGGCCCGCTGCTGCCGTTTTCCCCTCCACACTGTGTCATTGTGCCACTGGGTTTTGACCTCATTCTGGGTGGGGCCCCTGACTTCCCACTTTTTCAATTTTGCCCCCTTTTGTGGCCTCTCCGTTTTTTTTTGCCACCTCCCGAAAAAGTAAATTTTGGGGCCACTGTCTGACCTCTTTCTGCTGCTTGGGCTGCCGCCGCCCCCTCCAATCCTGTCATTTTTTTCCACTCTCGACCCCAAGCTGCTGCGCCGGGACCCCACAAATGTGTCATTTGTCACTCTGGGGGCCTACCCAGGTTTTTGGTTTTCCACCTCCAGAAAAAACATTTTTGCCCACCTTGTCTGACCCCCCCAATTGGCTTTTTCCCTTTTTTCCTGCCGTGCCCTTCCCCACTGTGTCATTTTTGGGCCACCCCGTTTTTTACCTCCAAAATTTTCCCCGCTGCCCTTTGCCTTTGGGACCCCTCCACACCCCCTATTGTTCCACCCCTGTTTTTGGGGCCCCCAACCCCCCCTGTTTTTTTGGCCACCCCCCCCAGAATGTAATTTGTGCCCCTTTCTGACCTCATTTTCTGCCTGCCCCCTTTTGGGGCCCTTTTTTCCCCCCCCTGGACCCCCCCCTTTTTTTCCCCTGTCCATTGTTTTTCCCCCTCCCTCTTTTACCCCCCCCATGCTGCTGCTGCCCCTTCCCCCCACACTGTGTCATTGTTGTTTTCCCCTGGTGGCCTACTTTCCCCAAATTTTTCCACCTTCCAAATTTTTTTCCCCCCCTTTGTTTTTGGGCCCCTTTTCTGACCTCATGGGTGCTGGGCCGGCCCTCCACACCCGGTTTCCCCTTGTTTCCCACTGTTTGACCTCCCCCTTTTCGGCCCTCTTATCCCGGGACCACCAAAACCCCTGTGTCATTTTGGGGGGTAGGGACACCCCCTGTGCAATACTCCCCCGGTTTTTTTGGGCCAACCTCCAAAAAAAGTAAATTTGCCACCCGTCGACCCATCTGCGGGGGGCCGTGAAAACCTTTTTTCCCCCCACCCCACCCCCCGGGGTCCCCCAATGTTTTTCCCCTTCCCCGTGGCCTAAATCCTTTTTTCCACCTCCAGAAAGTCCCCATTGTGGGCCCCCGGCTTGTCCCTTTACCCTCTGCTGCCTGCCCCCGGGGTCGTGGAAACACCCCCAACAGGCCCCGTTTTCATTGATTTTCCCCCCTTTTTGTGCCCCTTGGACTCCAGGATTTTTGGGGGCCCACCCCTCCAGGAAATTTTTCATTGTGCCCCACTGTTTTCCCCCCGAACTTCCCCTGGCCCTTCTGCTGCTGGGCCCCCGACCTCCACACTGTGTCATTGTGCCACTCTGTTGGGCCCACTCCTTTTGGGCCACCTTTCCCGAAAGGCATTGTGCCACTGTCTGACCTCATGCTGCTGTGGCTCCTTACGTCACCCCCACACTCTGTCACTAATGTTGCCACCTGAGCTCTCAGCTTGTTTTTTTCCAGCTTTCGCTGGCATGACTTTATTAGGCTACATTCCCGCTTGAGTTTTTTGGTCAGTTTTGCCCTCTTAAGTGCCCAGGGAATTTTATAGTAAAGCGATTCTAAGAGCGTATGAAGACCAAACCAAGCTCCCTCTGCATATTTAAGCATGGCACAACGTTCTACAGCACCCTGCAGGCTCTGTGCAGCCTGAATATAGCTGTTTTTTTTTTAACACAATTCGTCCCGAAGTAATTCGGACCGAAACAAATTTTGTCGGAAAATTCAGCGAAGTCACCGAATCAAATTTTTGAGAAATTCGCCCATCTCTAAAGGTCCCCCATTAGGGATCTATATAGACCCTCTCAGTAGTTAGATAGGTATATAGGATCCCCTCATAAGGTAGGTAAATATGGCCCACCACAGTTAATAGGTGTATAGGACCCCCATTAGGAAGGTAGTTACATAGGCCCCCCGAAGTTAGGTAGGTAAACAAGGCCCCCCCATTAATTAGGTAGGTAGACAGGGTCTTCCCCCAGTAATTATCCAGATAGATAGGACTGCCCCCAATAACTAGCCAGGAAGGTCTGTCCCCATTAGTTAGCCAACTAGAAGTGCCCCCCTTAGTTAGCCAGGTACAGGTGCCCCTATTAATTAGCCAAGTAGAAGTGCCCCCATTAATTAGCCAGGTAGGTCTGCCCCATTAATTAGCCAGGTAGGTCTGCTCCATTAGTTATCCACGTAGGTCTTCCCCATTAGTTAGCCAGGTAGAGGTGTCCCCATTAATTAGCCAGGTAGGTCTGCCCCCATTAATTAGCCAGGTTGGTCTGCCCAATTAGTTAGCAAGGTAGAGGTGCCCCCATTAATTAGCAGGTAGGGCCGCCCCCAGTTAGTTAGCGAGAAGCCCAGTTTAAATAAGTAAAAAAAATAATAATACTCCCCTGGTTTCTCTCTTTCCTTCCTCTTCTCTTGGTCCTGAGTGGGTGGCGCTCACAGCCTAGTGTGGACCGTGATCGCCACATGGCTGGGTCTGTGCCCAGCCATGCAGCCGTGTGGCGAGGGGGGCCTGTCAGCCCCGTGGCACAGGGGTCCGGTTGCGTATGTGACCGCTTCAGCCCCTATAGCTGCATCTCAGACCGGCGGTAGCACTAGAGGCCCGCCAGGGGGAAAACACTAGCCCCCCCGGCGGGCACTCCAGCCGCCTGGGGCCCCTTTCGCATGTGCCCGATGAGGTTTTCTGCCAGTCCGGACCTGGTATCTAAAGTCGAAAACATCTATGAGTGGATTATTAGATCCCATTCTACTTTTTTTCTCTTCTGCTTTTATCTCAACATTGTGTACGAAGGTCTGGATCTATCTACTACAGTGCACCCAAAATGTATCCCAACATTATGTTTGAGGGCCTGGATCTATCTACCACAGGGCCCCCAAAATGTATCCAAACATTGTACAAGAGAGCTGGGATCTATCTACCACAATGCACCCAAAATTAACCAACTTGTAAAGAGGACCTAATCTACCCCCCAAAATTGAAACCCCAAAATTTTGTAAGAGAGACTGTATTACATAAACCACTACTGGCTAAGGGGGAAAAAAAAAAATTAAACCCTGTCAATAAGTAGGTTCTTCTTCCATCTAGATACCTAAGACATTTTAATTTAAGAAAATTGACACTTTTAAAAAAAACGGGAGCATGAGTTGGGGCATGTTCACATCCACAAATTTCTGCTGTGAATTTTCCCTCTGTATGTGGCAGATTTTGCTGTAGTTTTGAAAAAATTAGCTTTTTTTCTATTGGCTAATTGGGAACCTTTTAACCCCCAAACCTGGACCCGTTTTAATTTTGGGGGGGGAAATTTCTTTTTTATTTAAACCCAAAAGTTTTTGAAATTACAAGCAAAAAAGCAGCTACTTTTCCCGGCTGCACGAGCCTGCAGGGGGCTGTAAACTTTTTGCCATCCAAATTGCAAGGAGTTTTGGGTTTTGGCTTTATACAATGTTGTTTTTTTAGTATGACACCAATGACGCCCCCCGCTCTAGAATCGCTTCAAATAAAAATTCCCTGGGCACTTAAAAAGGGCCAAAACAACCAAAAAAAACCCAAACGGGAATGAGCCTATAAATCATCCAGCAAAGCTGAAAAAAAAAAAAAGCTGAGAGCTCAGTGTAAAATTATACAGAGTGTGGAGGGAGGGGGGCAGCCACAGCACATGAGGGGAGGCAGTGGCCATGACATCGGAGGTGAAAAAAACAGGAACCACAAGTTTCACAATGACTGAGACGGAGGTCCCCGCGGCAGCAGTATTAGGTCAGTCCTGTGGCTCAATGACGATTCTGTAGGAGGAAAAACAGGATGAAGCACAGAATGGCACAATCACACAGAGTGGAGGTCATCGACAGAGCAGCATGAGATCAGGCAGTGGCACAATGGAATTCTGGAGGTGCCGGCAAAAACAGTATTAGGCCGCACAGAGTGGCACATTCCACAGTGGGAGGTCACGACAGCAGCAGCATGAGAGATCAGGCAGTGGCAACAATGACATTCTGTAGGTGGCAAAACAGAGTAAGCCACAAGTGGCACAATACTGAGAGCGGGAAGGTCACGACGGCAGCAGCATGAGGTCAGGCAGTGGCAACAATGACACAGTGTGGAGGACGATGCAGCAGCCACAAAGCAGCATGAGGTCCAGACAGTGGCACAATGACACAGTGTGGTGTCATCGGCAACAGCAACAGCAGCAGCAGCATTAGAGTCATAGAGTGGCACAATTGACGAGTGTTGATGGTGGGTGGCTAATAACCAGTCCCCCTGTAAAGATGGGAGGTAGGCAGTGAGAAACTGGCATCAGATGTTGATGGCATCATGCGGGGTGCGGCATCAGAATAGTGGCTGAGGCAGGTAGTTTGACCCAGACTGACGCCTAAGGCATTGGTGTGTGGAAATCCTGGCCGATCCACCGGGCCCAGATTCATCTTGACAAAAGGTTCAGTCATTCCACATTTCCCGTGGACAAAGCGGTTTCAATCCTTAGGGTAACGATGGCCCCCGCCGCACTGACACCCACTCTGATCGCCACACTACTGGCCATGCAGGACATCTTCTCCACAGCAAACCTCGGCGAAGTTTGCGGCCGCGGACAGCAGGATCCATTTTGGGCAGCCGCAGTTTTCCAGCTGTCTTCTAACTGAGGTGGCAGAGTTGCTGTCCAACGAAGGCCACAACCTGTTGGTTCAGGGACTGCTCCAGGTCCTGCTGCTGCGAGTGCGGACTGCCCGTCCTCACAAGGCGGTGTGAAGGAAGCTGCTCATCAGTGACTACCCAGACTTAGGTTACTAACTGATGGAGCTTACTGGCTCCTACCCCCCCCAACCTTCCCCCAGCAAGCCGCGGCAGTAAGTACGTGAGCGCTGAGGAACCCCCCGGTCAGACCTTCAAAGGAGGGACGATCCGACATAGGAGCACCCAACTGATTCGGAGGTTTTTCCCTTGATTTGAGTTGTTTCCTCTCAATGCGGGGAAAAAAAGGCCCCCTTTTTGGCCGGTTGCGAGGGCCAATAGGGTGGAGAGCCAGAAGCACCCCCTCTCCCCGGTTTTGGGACTATTCGCTGTCACTACCAGGAAAATAAGCAGCTGCGGGCCATTGAAATATCGAGGGCTCCCTGCCTCCTTTCCCTGTATACTCCCCGGGGTTTGGGGGGTCTCTGCCTCGTTTCCTCACCCATCCACCTCCTAGCTGTTTGTTTTCCCCCTTTTGTCCCCCGGGGTTTAAAAAAAATCCATCATTTACCAGCAAGTTTCTGCCCCAATGTCCCCCCCCTCCCCCCTCCATTTCAGCCCCCCCGGCTCATGTGGCCCGAGTGTAGGGCCCGCCCCCCACCCCTCCCCAAACAGATTTTTCAGCTCTGTTCCAGGACATGAAGATGGGAATGTGTTATTCATCCCGTAGTCCTGGCGTGACAAATAACGTCCCTCTCGAATGGCCTCAAAAAAGGCAGGGTCACGCATGAGCGCCTGGCTACATCAAAATTTTAAGGGGATACTTCTGTTGCCCGGGTCAAAAAAATCGTTAATGGCCTTTCTCGTTATACAGTCGGTCCAAATGTGCAGGCTGGAATTCCCCCGGGGGAAAAAATCGCCAACAGAGTGTTTGGGGGAGGGTTTCCGCTCCCCAATCGGGGGGTGTTTGGGTTTTGTACAATGGATAAAGTGCTGCAAGTTTCCCGGCCCCTTTTCGAATTTTGGACGGTGGAAGATTTGGAAAATTTTTTACAACCCGATTGAACACTCGCATGCAAGGCGCATGGACCATCCTCCTGGTGGGCGGGGACACCATTTCCCATTGTCCGTCACCATGGTTCCGAAAATTCATTGGGGCGGAGAAAGCCAACACGTTTCTTTCTGCATGCGCGAGCGTCCTCCCTTTTTGTGACTTCGGTTCGCCCAGGCAAACCGGGTAGAACTGGGGCACCCCTGTGCCCCACAAGTGGTATTTATGGGGCAGACTTTTGGAGGCTGAGATGGTGGTGGTGGTGGGGAGGAGGAGGCGACATTGGCGCAGGTGCAGCAGTTTGACGTGGGGAGAAAGCGGCTCTCCCGTCCAAGTTGTTGGTGTGCCGGGGGTGGAAGCACATTCACCCAGTGGGGCCGTAAAAACATTACGGCCCCGACCGTAGTTACAGCTCCAACGTCCCCGCTGCCGGCACCGGAACAAACAAAGCTCGGGTGCCCACCCGTTTTCTTTTTATAAGTGCGGTACGCCTTTTTGGAAAGTTCGGTTGGAAAATCCCATCTGGGTGGAAAAGCCATTAGTTCTCGAACGGTGGAGCCACCATTTTTGGAAAAGGGGGGCTGCAGTCCAACTTGGACGGAGCACGGTCAGCTGCGCACCCTTTGGATGGTTGGAGCTCTGTTGTCTCTTTGCAATTTTCCCGCTGAAGTGCTGGCCCTAGTAGGGGGAGCGGGCATTGGAAAGGGATGATGTCAAAGAGAAACGCTCCCCTTCGCAAAGGTGGTGGAGCTTGATGGCTGCAAGGCAGGGGATCCACTGGGCGCTGCTGCTGCTGCTGTTGCTGCGGCGGGGGATGGACCACCCATTGAGCCACGTTT